>BLKR01001474.1:0-284730 GCA_011170035.1 Teleogryllus occipitalis
AGACCTAAAAATTTTGTTACCTTACAATCAGCTAATTGCATATTGTTCATTTTCAATGGAGCATACGATTGCCGATTTGAAACGCAAAATTGCATTGAGACAGTTTTTCCTTCATTAACTATTAATTTGTTATTACAAAACCAATTTGAAACTTCTGAAATTGTACTATTTATTGTTTCTTTTTTGCAAAGAACATTCGTGTCATCGGCAAACAGAACTGTTCTTCCATTTTTATTAGATGAGGACATATCGTTTACGTACAACAGAAGGAGGTTAGGTCCTAAGATCGAACCTTGTGGGACCCCATGTTCAATTGGCAAAGAATTGGAAAGATAAGTAAATAATGTCCTTTCGTGGCAGTACGGTATTTCTACTCTTTGAGATCGATGTTTAAGGTACGGGGTTATCCAATCTAGGGCAATACCACGAATTCCATAAGAAGTTAATTTTGGGACAAGATGTAATAGTTAATAACATCAAAAGCTTTAAATCATATGAGCCGATTACATTTCAAGTACAGTTTAAAATGTAGCCCTGTAGAGCGGTATTAGAAACATTTATAGCTAGATTATCACACTTTAAAGTCTCCTTTCAGGAAACTGGATAATTTATTTAAGATATTATTGTCGTTCTTTATTCTTAGTAAATATTAATAAATATAAATATATTGATAAATAATTAGTCGTTGTCTTCAAGCATCTGCTTGGGCGCGATGGCAAGTTGTTCTCGATGGTGACGTCATGCGCAGAAGCCATTGCGCACCCACCCATTTCGCTCTACCTCTTATTCTAGGTACCTTGAGTCTGTGCAAAAAAAAATGAGGCAGTTGGATATTCCGAGAATCTCTTCTCATTGTTGGACCATGTTATACCTGTATGAAATGCCGTTTTAATTGTCGAGTTTGTGTTAATATTTGCTTTAAAATAATTATTTTTCGTACCTAACGTTTTAAGATGTAATCAGTGGCGTATACTGTGGGCTACCGAAGCTACCGGCGGTAGCCCGAGAAAATGAGAACAAAAAAAAGCTACGCTCGTGGCACATAGCGAAGTCGCTAGCCTTTCACCACTGAGGTCCGGGTTCGATTCCCGTCGAATCTCATGTGAAATTTGTTCCAACAAAACGAGTTTGGCTGCTTCACAAGGGCTAGTCCAACCCTTGTGAAGTGTCCTAAACCCTGCCCCTATCCTTACTCCTTCCCAATTCTGGCCGCTGGGTAGTGACGCAGGAGCGCGTAGTAGGAGGCGCGTACGCGGAGATGCTACCTGGCGGTCCTCTTGACAACTGACTGCGACGTGACGCGACAAGACAGAAAAGTGATAATGGAGAATTACTCCAAAAAGCGCGCAAAGTAATGGAGGATTACTCCACAGCGCAAAGCGCTCAACGAGACGCGTCATCTAAAATCTAGCAACAAATGAAAAAAAATTGAGGGGCCTAGAATAATAAATCTATTGTAGACTTTTAGGAACAACAAAATGTTTTTCAAAAATTCCATGTTCTAATCCTAATCTTAGATTTCCATAAAGCATCATAGTCGGCGCATTAGTCCACTTAAGGTGGTTAGAGCGAGATATTCGTAGTAGATACAGCCATACATTCATCTATTCATTTCACTTATTTAATGGGTTCGCTTGGACTATAAAAAAACAAGAGACTTATATAGAAAGATTTAGTAACGAACGAATGAATTTTTCATATGGAAAATGAAAAAATATTCAGACTCCCGAAGGACTACCCGATACTAGCTAGATTGCCAAGTCCAATACATCCACTGCGCCGTTTGGAGGAAAATTCTAGCGGGCGATCACTCTGATCGTCTTTTTTCATGATTTTTGCGAATATTACCACGCGAATGACAGAGCAGTACCCTCAGAAACGGGCCACGGACCGCGCACGATCATTTCCTTCTTTGGTTAAAATTGTTCTCATGCTTCCCGCTATCTTGCACGCGTTACACTACCTGTTGAGAGAGCAGTCGATTGCTAAGAGTTTACCCCGGCTCGCTGGCAGTGAATGTGAAGAGGAAACTCCTAGCAAGTCGACGTGTAGGAAGGCGCCCAATCACACGTTCTAGCGGGGAAATAACAGTACTACCTCACGGAATATAACATACTTATAATGACCATACTAGCTGATGTGAATGGAAAATAGTACATTATGAAACGATGATGTGATAATGGGTATTGATACACGTGTGTGATATGATACGAGCTAGGTACGAGCGAGTATCGTGAACTTCACACTAGTGTATTAATACCCATTACATCGAGTTTCGTAAGGTACTTTTTCTACGGCTTATAACTTTTAAAAGTTAAACTTTTATGTTGAATCGTTTCGTCGCAGTTGACATGCAGGATTCAGCCAAGACTAGCTAGCGGACAGCTACCCTACCTGCCGCTGGGGGCTTTGGTTTACCAACCCGCCTGCGAGAGAGTACAAAAGTGGCGGCTATAATTCCGAAGTCACCATTTTCCTTTTTTCTCTTATTTCTGAAGGCGCCAAGTCATCCTCTGATTCACTATACTTTCAAACTAGAATTGGCCGCTTTTTAAGGACAAACACACGGCAGAAACATATAACACACAAGAACTTGTGTTCTGATCTTAACGTCAGTCAAATGTTCCCTCTTCCACTACCACTGCGCTAGTCAAATAGGATCAAAGTATAATTACATCCAATTTATTTTATATAATATTCCGCGTAAAAATTACTGATCATAAAAGAAATTAACATACATGCAGTTTTAATGTACACAATCGAACAAAACATTTCCTAGAACGATTCTCAATGATTATTGAAGTGTCAATACTTGGTTAGTAAACTTCTCTGTGATTGGTGAAGAAACTGTATCATAATGAAATCTGTATCGTAATGGGTATCATTATGCAACGGGTTGCAGCCAACAAATGACAGCGTTATACAATGGGAGAAGAAAAATAAAGTAATGTAACACTAGCAGCTTGCGGAACCGTCTCAGAAATAACGCTACACCATAAATTCGTATATAGTAATCGTAAATCTTCGTCCGTCCATCACTTACAGTTAAACCCCTTCAGGTCCTCCAAATCAGACAAATGAGGTGTCATTCAAAGGGTTTTCTTCTCCTAATGGGGAACTGGTTATTTTGGTATGGATTCATCTAGAATATTCTAGAAAATTTCTCTAAAAATATGTTTTTAAAAAAACAAAAACGAGTTGTGAGTGATTTACGGCAACTACAGAGGCGAAACAATGGCTAATTTGATTCCTCTGGAGGAGAGACATCCATTCTCACAATTCTTAGACGATACCCTCTGGGATATTCCGCAAAATTCTTGAAAAACACGTACTTTTCATGGTTTGCATGGACTTACGAGAACTTACGTGGATCTCTGTTAATTACTGTACACTCTTTCTGGCATTGACATGAACCGTTACGAATTGATTTATCAGACTGATGATAATTAAACCCATTTTGCAATACTTTATCGAAAAATAGTGATGGGTTAAGCACGTAAAACGCGTTTTGGGACAGTTTTGAAGGCGCCCGTGGAGATCATCCTATTTTATTGCTTTAAACAAGAATCTATTGGTTTTACTTTCATCCGAATATTTCTAGAATACATTACTATGGAATAATTACTGAAATTTTTTTTGAGATTTTGAGGCACCAACAATGCTAAAAAGCGGTTGATTTTTGCACTGCTTTTCCGGGTCAAAGTGAATAATCGATTGTCAGGTTAACTTAACGGTTACCATTATTGGTATAGGATACATTCTCGAAGCAGTGCTGGATGACCGACGAGATTGTTTCTTTCGAAAACCAGTACTCTGGAGATTTTCAACGTTAGACTGTTTTTTTAACTAAAACGTGAAGACGTGCCATTTGACTTAAAATATTCACTGTCGTTATTGTAGTACTACGCCCTACGGTTGACTGCGCCGATGGCGGTTATTCCACAATACTCCTGCCCAATGGCACACGCCAGTGATAGGGCGAACACACAATGGTAGTAGGGGAGGGCAGTGAGAAATGTTAAAAGACCTTTCCCTTCATCCGATTGTTCTGTTTTAGATTCCCATTTACGTAAGAACACATTAAATAGGATTTATAAAAGTTCATTGCATTAATGATAACATGTTATCGAAATTATATTTTTCTAATTTTAAATTATAACAACGAAAAAATGTAACAGATGTATTTGATGATCATTTAAATGTTAAAATGTTGAAATTCAAGCAAACTAAGTTCTGAAGAGGTCCACAAACATTTGTATAACAGGATATAATAAAATGATTTTTAAAACTCGGAATATCCTTTATCCACAAGCTAATAGTATACAAAATGTAATAATTCTTGATGAAAATATAAACAAATCAAAGGACGAATAATATTCATTATTGTATGTTTTTGTTGTTGTAGTCAGCAATAATACAGGGTTTCCTTCACCAATATCTAATCTAATCAATAATAATCTAAAGGAAGTCATCATTAAAGTATTTTGCAAAAATGGGGTTCATTCATTGATAGTTTACGCGGAATTGCTAATTCCCCAGACTATATTTCGAAGTTACGAAAAAACCGGAAAAAATTGAAAACAATCAAGTGAAAGTAATGTTTTTTACAGTCACATATTATATGACAAAGGCGAAGTAACAAAAAAATTAGCAAATGATCTTGGTTTACCAATTTAAACGTCCCAACAGCCATCCATTTTCAGCAAATGAAGGGCAATCTAAATTGAAAACCAGACTATGAGAATGAGAAAAGCAAATTCGGGAGGCATACAAACTTCTCTGACAGTTTCCGATTTCTCATCGGTTTCTGAATCCTCAAGCCTGTTTGCCGCTAACAACTTACTCTTGCTTACATTGCTAAGGAGACGTCTCACTGAAGTAATATTCTTACACCGCAGAGAATCTTATATAGAAGCTGCGATGAATCGAGTTACTTGCTTTTCGTCTTCGACAAGATCATTCATAATTCATGGAGCAACTTCCTTCCTTGCAAAATTCGTCGTTGCTTTCTCTTTATGTTTGTTGAGATTAATAGAAGGGCGGGTTTTCTCTCTTAATCACGGCTTTTGTTTCCCAAAGATTGGCGCTTTGTTTGAAGAGGACACAACTGGAGTGACTACAACGTAGAAAAATTAATGTGGGTAAATTTATTGTGAAAACCAGAGAAAGGTAAAATTATTATAATTTTTAAACTAACTTGCAGTTTTTATTGTTTAGGATGTCTGTTGAAGTTGGTATATCTCAGTACACAAAATTGTATGGAGTATCATGACCGGGAAAATTATGTAGATCGTTGCGAAAACTGACCTTTATGCGTTTCAAGAGAGCAATGTTCTTAAGTTTAGACTTCTAAGAATCGGTTTAATATCATTTTTTAAAGAAAACAAGCCAAATCATTTTGGATATATCAAGATAAACGTATACAAAAAAATACGAAATTTTAAATTTGTTACTATACTGCTAAAAAACGTTTCTTGTTTAAATAAACAACAGAAAAATCGAGAAATATGATTAACGCCATACATTATTAAATAAAATTTAATTTCATTAACACGTAGCGACCTTAACTACAGGGATCGAGGAGGGAGGTACTGAGGGTTTGAATCCCGATGGTGGAGGATTTTCGATACTTGTTACGTAGATAGGTCGGTTTCAGTTGCTGTCAGGAGGAGAATTTTAGCGGCCGGGGGCTCTCATATGTCCTTTTTTTCTCAGTGGTTTCTCCGATTAATGTAGCTTTAATATACCCATTTCTTAGATCTTGACTGGTTGTGGTAGGAGTTTGGCCGGGGTGTAGATTATTATTTTGTTACTAACACTATGAACAAATCTGTTATGTGTTTGTCGATGAAACCAAATGTTCTAGTAAGTGGGAGCCAAAATTTCCAGTTTTCGAAAATAAATCAAACAAATAAAAGCCAGGCGAATACCGCAGAGAACCGAAAAGCGATTCGAACCCTAAGAAACTAGTCACGGACCGCGCGCGGTCTTCTCTTCCACGAGCTATCACCTCCCTTTTCAAACACACACACACACACACACACACACACACACAACGCATTCACGCACGCATTACACTATACTACCACACATGCCTGGACCCCAGTTGAGAGCTCAGAGCTTGCTCCAGCTGTGGCTGTGACTAGTTGGGGAAATATCTGGAGAGCCCCCCCCCCCCCCAGAAGCCGTCGGGTAGGTCTCTCTTCAACGGTTATTTCCCGCTCCAGCGAGGGAACTTTGCCACCTTCCAAGAAATAACAAGCACTACTCTTACGGGTTAAACTACGATATTACATGGCCGTCAATAAATACTCTTTCTACTGGGAAAAGGAATTTTCCTGTAATATTAACACAATGTTAACGGGGTGTTTCTAAAAGTATTATTTAGTGTAACACTCTTGCTGAATCATTTTTTTTCGATTTTGCAGACCACGAAGCCTTCTTATGTCACCTTCTTTTACCACGCTACCTTACGGCGCAAGAAATGACACAGAAGGATATCAAATATCCACGACAAGGGGATGACTCAAGCCAGCGACGTTTTGTACATGCGTCACTTACACTGAGGTACTAGATCGACGCACATCTCGAATTTTCGACTCGAGGTTACGGGCATGACCTAAGAGACGTCTGAAGTAATAGCACATAATCGCTCGCATACCTCTAACTGCATTAAGTTTCTCTAACTGGACTCATCGGCAATACTGGTCCCGGGACACCAAAGGGAATCTGCCACGTTATTTCCTAAAAATCAATAATTGATGTAATGGTCAATCAAAGATTATTTTCAGGTAATACTAATAAATCCTATTAGACGTAGATCCCTTTATATGAAACATTCAGTCAACACCGAATTCATTGATTGATTGTTGTATCCGAGGACGTCAACTGCTGTGGACACTGACCCCCTGATAGTGTAATGAATGTTATATTCCGAAATGTGGCAGTGATTTCTTTCCTGGCGGCTGCTGAAATCCGGCGTAGACCTACATGGATTGCAAGGCCAATTCCTCTCTAGGTCTCTTTCCCTAGCGTAGCACCACCCCAGCCGGGAGAAACTCTAAACTCCCGACTGACCTCCCAACATGGGCGATAGTGTAGTGCACGTAAGTGTGTGTAAGCGAAAAGGATAGGGCGAGGATGGATAGGTTTTGCGCAGTCGAAAGCCCGTTTATTAGATTATTGCTCCGGCATTTGCTTGACACTTATTGGTGAAACCACGAAAAACTACCGGTCAGGACCGCTGGACGGTAAAGATTCTCCACCAGACGTCTGGAGTCGACCTAACTATAAAGCTGGTGACGTAAATTCGTCATCGCCGGGACTCGAACTCTACGACCTGAGTCGAACACTAGGACTCGAACCCTAGGACCTGGCCTAGGACTGAGTCGCTGTAGAGACAGCGGCAATGCTGGCTCAGAGTTTGCCACAGCCACTTGAATTCACCAAGCAGTACCGAGAGTACCTGTTCACACATCAACGCCATCCCTTACTATTCCTCTATCACGACTGAACTTGGTTACCTTAAATATCATTTGGTGACATTGATCCTGTTAATTAAAATTCTGTTGGGAATCCAACTCCAGTCTACGTTACCTCTTTACCCAAGCGGAGGTGCAAACACATTTATGTAATAAATATAGTTTGAAATGACAAAAGGAAACTTTTATACAGTACAATCTAAATCTGTTCATGAATCGTTTGCATAATTCGTAGTGAAAATGATGTTATCCCTGGCGATGGTACTAATGATATTCACTGACAAGAAAACAAGATTCACCAATGACTGCTATTACTCGCCGCATATTTGCCTTTCCGCGGCGATTTGCTCAGGATGCGTTGATGGGCGATTCTCCCTTCCTCATCTCCGCTCTCCGTTACCCTATCGAGCGTTTACTCCGCTTCGGTAGGAGATTTTCCCAGTGGAACGACGCCAATAAAATTAGTCGATTCTCGAAGTTCGAAGGGACGCGGGCGCCGTCCCCCACCCCGCGGTCTGCCTCCACCGCCTCCCCACTGAATTGCCACCCTCCCTCCCCCAACTGCCCCTTCCCCACGGTTCGCCGACCGCGCCGCAGTGGAATTTGATTGCGTCGGGAGATGGCAAGATTTACATTTATTAGGCGGGAGATATAGCGTGGAAAATATCGCCCGTTTTGAGAGAGCGTGGCGCGGCCATGGTTTCTCACTCTTTCGGTAACGCGATTCCACCAGATTCCCTAACTCTACTTTGCCGTCGTCTTCGTTACGCGTGCGAGCAGAGTGTAAATATAGAACGTGCATTTGATGATCAAAGAAGAGTGTGATCTCTTTGGAGAATGAAACATCCGAATAAATCGAAGAGTCTTCAAGGAAGCGCGAGGGAAGACGGTAAAGAAGGGAAATGAGACGCGTCGAATGGGAAGAGGATGAAGGATTTTACGCTTCGAGAGAAACATCTCTTTTAAAATGCATAAGGAACCGTGTGGAAACATCGATATTGCTCTTCTTTAGGAATTTATACGGGCGTCGACGAGAATACTGCTGCAAAGACGGAGTGTACAAGTAAACTTTCGTTTGATTGGAGGTTCTGTTTTTTATTGATTTTGATTTAGAACATTTAATAGGTACGGTTGAGAAACCTCAAGGTATATTATTACTCGACCGTAAAGCACTACTTCTGTTGAATTATCTTACCATAGATATTGCTACTTACAATTAAAATAGATTGAATTTGAATAACTCATTACGAGATAGCGAAATATTACCCATATAGTCTCTTAATGTTGATTCAATCAAAACCTCAAGTTGTTGCAAAGCATGGAGGGTGTCATTTCAAAGACAAACTTTTTTAATTTGTACATTTTTGTACTCTGTCGTTGGAAAACAAACACGCAATTGATGCCCACGGACGCAGCAAATCGTCATTTTTGCCTACAAGCTACTGTTTTTTCTTACTTTTCGCTCGTTAATCGCGTTCTTCTATCATGTTCATTGTTTTATATGGGTGTTTGAGGCCCCGAAAATAGAAATTGAGACTATCACATTCTCAGCCGCCTTAGGCGAAGTACCAGCTCAACGCTGGAATGCGACCTCTCGTTTGAGCTCTGACAAGTCCAAAAACGGCATAGAGGGCGTATAGTGAAAAAACAAGTTGAATAGACTAAGTGTTTATTTCAGAATGTAGAAACAATATGCCAAGAAAATAGCGAGGTTACCGTGTGATGACAATGTTCCAGGTTATGGCTTGGAAGCCGAATAGGCTGCCGGGACCTGGTCGTCTCTTGCTGATGTAGCTTTCTCCGCTCCGCGTGTTGCTCCTGTCACGCGGATGGGTTCTCGTGCTAGAGTGGACATCGAACTATTCAGCACAGTTACATTTGACCGCGTAGTGCAATGCTACCTCATTTCCCATCCTATTGATGAAGACATTCTTTTCGAACCTGTATAGTTGAATTAAAAGAAAATAGAAACAGAGATCAGGAAAGACACGCTTGTGGAGTTGAATGTTGCAATTCTCTTACCGACGTTTGGCCTTGTGCCCGTTTCGCTGTTTCGGAAAACCAAGTGTAGCACCACTCTCGAGCCCTTGTACTTCGCCACTCGATTGGGTTTGTATGTAGCTAGATTTGACATTTCGAAATAATGATTTGGCGCTTTTATATTTTTATAAAATTTCAAAGTTAGGTTTCTAAAATCCATGAGCGACATTTTACTTCTGAATCTGCTGTCATAGTGAGGAGAGATTCCGGAGGGGACTGCCGGCAGGAGGCGAGGCAGCTGGCTTGCGGGTTCGCTTGGGAGACCGCTGCTTGGTTGCCGCGGTTCCTCACGGGCACCCATCGCGCCCCTGATTCGCTCTCCGATGACGGGGAGTGGCGCGTCCTCATTGGCTGCTGTCGGTTTCTCATAATCGCATACGCGCTCCGATTCATCTATTCCGTTCATTACGTAACCGAGAGAGTTCGGGCCGTGCGGGCGGTTGGAGGCAAATACAATCAGAGACGTCACAACGTCGTTGGTCTCAGACCGGTTTGAGTGGCTCAGGGCACCAAGTGATGTCACTGAAGTGCCTCTGACCGGGAGGTCCTACGGCTTGAGTTCCGACGGTGGCAGAATTTTCGTCACTATCTTAATAGTTAGGTCGAATTCAGTCACTGTCTGGAGGAGAATTCTAGCGTCCGACTGCTCTGATCGGTAGTTTTCCGTGGTTTCCACGATCAACACCACGCGAATGCCGGTGAAGTACCATGAAAAACCGGTCACCGACCGCGCGCGATCTGCTTCTTCCTTGTTCTATTCTCATCCCTTACTTATACACACCCTTACATGCACTACACTATCACACATGTCTGGAGACCAGTCGGGAGCTTAGAAAATGTCCCGTTTTGGGCGGTTCCAGTCTGGTGGGAGATACCTCGTTCGGGAAAATCTAGCAAACCGACCGGTAAGTCAACGTTGTGTTTTATTTAAGAACCTTTTGGTCGGGTTTTGACCATCATTGTATGCAATTCCCTAAGTCACACCTTACATACACAATACATGCATTATTATAACACAATCCTTAGAAATTCGGCCCAGTACCTCACAATCAATTACTTTGGGAGAGTGATGTTTTCTTGGAATTAGACGAATTTATTCTTATTGAAGCATGTTCAAGTATCTCGAAAAGGAAAACGACGTAATAACCAAAATTAGTATCGTCGTCAGTTATAGTGATCATGCATATAATGACGTTCTTAGAGGATTATATGAAAATGAATTTTAACTCACACACGTTGTTATAAGAGGCGTAAGGCATTTGGATCCTAAAAAACTAGGAGTGAATTTTTGCAAGTTTAGGATGAAATCACATTTTAAAATTGATAAATATATTTCAAAATGGGATGAATATAGAAATGAATAACACTTTTGGAAATGGTTTCTTGAAACTGTCTACTGAGTATTTTCATCTCACTTAATGACACGTTAATTAGGTAATTAGAATTTAATACTTAATTGGCTAGTAAGCATCCCTTCAACAACTGCTTCCCCAAAACAGTTCACCAATTGCTTAGACAACACAGTTCAACACCCATCGCAAATCAAGCTTATCTGACAACAAGCAACGGACTTCTTGCGCCAGTGATTGGGAAAGCTTTTGTTGCTTTGTCATCGTTGATATTTCAAACTTGCTGACAACAGTAAGCATCACTTTTTCAAACCTTCGAAACGTCGTTTATCAAAGACGGGTTTTGAGGATCAAACTCTCCACTTTGATATTCTTCCACTTATGGCAGATCTTACGCTTCAAAGCTCCAACATTTGCTTTCCCATATACCAACAACATACTATGTCGTCATGTGCTCTGGATGAGCTATTCGGTTTTCTGTGGGATCATCTGTTCCTAGATCTTTGTTGTGAATGTGGAAACCATTTGCCACCCACAAACACATCATCATCATTTTCTTCCTCTGCCCCTGCCTCATGAACCTGTGATTTTCAGGTAGAGATATGCAAAAAGACCTTCCTACAAAAATCCCTCGTCACAAAAACTGTACTATCGTCTTCTTGTCCATTACCACACACACGAGAGCTGAGATACTTGTTGATCACAGCTGTTTTCTGGGCTACGGTAAAAAGATTGCATGTGGGGTTGTTGTTGGCAACTCCAAGCCCGTTGAGAGAGCCCCTATAAATCCCATAAAAGTTGTACAGCTGTTAATGTCCTTACATAAAATGCCTGGAAAGGAAGACAGCGTGGAACAAAGGCACGTCTTGTGCCATTGGCGCGCATTTTGTTCTTAAATGAGGTCCGAAACTTCAATCTCCCGAGTTTTTAAATCATATCCTGCCAAACGTCGAAGTGTCTAGAGTCCTCTTCGACAATCAGTCTGATGTGAAAGTCTTTGATTTGGTGGAACACACGTGTTTCCTCTTTTCGCTGTCATCGCGTTTATGAGAACCATTTGAATAATCAAAGTCTGTCGAAATCTGCACTGATATTGGCTGTCTCTCCAGCACCTACGATCTCATACCCATCGGCCCCGAAGTTACTCATGCGACCAACAGTTCGCATATGCACAGCACACATCTGGTTCAACATCTGAGCAGCACAGTTAACCCTCATCTTCGCTCTTCGCTTGGGACACACGTGGTTGTTTGTGAGACGAAGTTACCATTCGAGTTCCCATTGACGGATGAAGTTACTCCACTGTACACAGCTGAGTATGAAATGCTGTCATTAATGTTACTAAATGATTTAAAGTAGACTGAAGTTAACACAGGCTGAATCATAGATACTTCTGTGTTTATGAACATGAATGCTGAGTCCATGATTGGATTTAATCAACATAACAATTACATCATACTGTACATCCATTGCACGGGAGAAGTGCCAGCTCCACAGTGATGCATCAGTTGGTGTGTCGCAGTACGCGGCAAACGTGATATTCGCAGGAAATAGGGGCAGCACTCAGAACATCAACATCAAGGAAACGATGTGAATAGTGCATCCAGCAGCAAGCAGACACGGACATTTCTCGTGTAACAGCGAAGGCCCGACATACTAAGTTCCATTGTTATATTTAGAAATTTTGACAAGGTGTTGATGTTATAATATCAAAAAATAAGTAATAATGATCTTGTAGAAATGTAACGCGATTTTTGCGGATACTGAGAAGCGGTGTAGCCAGATCGCACCATGCCACTAGAATAAACGGTTAAATATGTAAATGTACAAATTAAAATAAATTATTTGTTCAGGCCTGGGATGGACTCTGTGACAAGAGCGTGCATTGCAGATTAAATGGTATAAATAAAAAACTTGCACCGACAATTACCCTGAGTTTCAATATATTCTTCACGGATTTTACAGTGAAGCAGAAATTTACTTTCCGCAATGTAGCCTGGACTGGGAGTACAGTGTACCACTTCTTCAGAAGGCTTTGAAAACAAAAACTGGTGGTGAAAAATTCCATTCAAATGATTTACAATTGAATTAAAATGAATATCGCCACAAACTGTCTAGATTTCTATTGAAAAGAAGTCTTACCATAAGCAACATACACTTAAATTTGTGGTGATTTTTTTCAATCCGTGTATCTGAAATTGAAAATAAACATTAGTAACTCACTTCACGATGCGAAATTGAAATATTTGAATGCAGTTCGAAAGGAATGGAGAATTTACTTCCTTTTTCTGGAACGCACGCTTCAAAACTCCGCAATACTTCGTCACACATGAATTTCGCGGTTCCGAAAATTTTACTGGAATAGCAATTGCCCTCTGATTGATAGTTAAATGCTGTTGCAGATAATGCTCTTTACATATAAAAGGTTTAGCCGAATTAGGCGTTGAAAAGGGCCCTCAAACCAAATCGATAATCGCGATGTTCATATTAAAGAGAAAACAAATTGACGTAAATTCACAAAATATCAGCCTCTTAGGGCAATATGTTCCAGATATTCAACGAAAAACCTGTGTTGTGTGTTTTATTCTTTTTCAGCATCTATTTCAAGTATCGGTGAAACTGCGAAACATAGCTCAATTTGAAGGTATTTTTGTCAACAAATTTTGACGCCAGATTCATATAGAAAAAAATATTTTTTATGAATTCATATTCGATGTGAATACGTTGGAGTACTGTCTCAATGCTTCCCCTAAAATAGGTTTTATAACATTCTATAACATATATTTTTTCAGATGTTTAAACAATGCGGATAATGGTAAAAAAATTAAAACCAATTTTTTTCAGTTTAAACATTTAAAATTCGCGCCTAAATGTGATAGGCAAAGACGGTTTAACCGATATTTGGGAACACTTTTCACCGCTTTATTCGGCTATACCTTTACTTCTATTTAAATGCTTCCACGTGCATTTGGCGAGAACTGGGTCTTTAATTGCTTTTAACTATTCTCTAAAAGCGAAATATATTCATTGTATACTCGTATTTCAACAAAAAATAATAAAAAGATGGTATTAATTACATGCGTAACTACATGTGTAAAAACCTAAGATATGAAACATGTAACACTTTTTCCAAATTCTTGGAAAACCCAGAAGCCGCGTTTTAATGGCTATTTTCGCCTACCAATTTGTTAGATTGATTAATTTTTTGGTGTTTCCGGGCGCGTCAACTGCTTTGGTCATTAGTCCCGTAAGTGCAGTATATGTTTTTATCTCGGGAGATGGCGGTGATCTCCCCCCCTGGATGGCGATATCCGGCGCCGATCTACCGTCGGGTAGTGGGGTTTCCCCCTAACCCGGACTCTCCCACAAGCGGAGCACCACCCCAGCGGGGACAAGCTCTCCCGACCGGTGTCCCAGAATATATGGTAGTGCAGAGCATGTTAGTGTGTGTGTGTAAGAGGAGAGGATAGAACAAGGAGTAGGAAAGAAATATCGCGCGCGGTCCGTGGCCCGTTTGGTAGGTTACAGCTCCGGCATTCGCCTGGTGTTGATCGGAGAAACTACGGAAAACTACCCATCAGAGCAGCCGGCCGCTAGAATTCTCCTCCAGACAGCGAATTAATTCGATCTAGCTGAAATTCCAATTTGTGCAATTGAGCAATTGAATATTGAATACCAGTAAATATGCTCTGACCTGGTTACAACTAAAAAAAGAATCTCTTGGTCGCGGCGTCGCAAATGTTAAAACCTACTGTCCTAGATACTTCCAGAGAGGCCTCTCAATAGGAAGAGCGAACGAGGCAAGTGAAGAAGCGGGACGTGAGGAGAGAGGAGAGCTCTGTTAGCGACCAGACATTGAGCGCGGTCGTCATTAATAATTTCCGTGTCGAGGCAGAGAGCGGTCTCCAAGGAAAATGAGACAGTAGCCTCGGGGTGGAGACGAGTGAGGCCATCCGAAGCTTGCTTCTGGAAATTTCACGGGTGTCAGTTGCTACCAGTGCTTCCATGCTTGGCTGGCGCCGCCTGGAGATCCCCTGAGAGACAAATACCGGTCCACGCCAGAAATACCGCATGTTCAGTATTGCTGCTAAAAATTTCCTGCAACATCATTCTTTAACACAAAGCATGAACTATGAAATTAATTTCTTTGAATTCATTCTTTCTTCTTCTTTTACTGCCATACACTGATTAGTGCGTGGGCTAGTGTGCAGAAGCCCCTAGCGTCTTCTTGTGAGACTTATCCTGAGCGAGTACACTTGGGGTAGTTTGCCATTTCGTTTGATTTGAATACCGGATAGCGCAGTCCAAAATACAGTATCCGCAATCTTATCCAGTAACTCAAATGGTGGTAAAGTGCTAGAGGATTAATTTTGCCAAGATGGGCCAAGTGCATTTCCTGGGATCTGTTTTACATGCCGATCCATTACATGTCGATTTTTGGCATCACAAAATTCCCCCGACATTGACCGGGTTTGTACCCGCGAAGTTGCGATCTGTAGCCGGGCATCATAATTATCCCATCAAAGCCATCTTTGATATAATTGCCTCTATGAAATAGAGCCACAGTTCTTCCGTTGATTGATTGATTGTTAGTGGTTCTGGGCGCATGTCAACAACTGGGGTCATTAGTCCTGTATGTGTAGTGCATGTTTTTTCATCGGGAGGTGATCATCACCCACTGGATGGCGAGATCCGGCGCCGACCTACCGTTCACTAGCGGGGTTTCCCCAACCAGGTATCTCCCACCAGCAGGGCACCGCCCCAGATGGGACAAATTCTAAATCCCCGACCGGTCTCCCGGCATGTGTTATAGTGTGGTGCATGTTAGTGTGTGTGTGTAAGGGGTGAGGAAAGGACAAGGAGGAAGTAAAGATAACGCACGGTCGTGGCCCATTTGTAACGGCACTCCTCCGGCATTCGCCTGGTGCTGATTAGAGAAACCACGGAAAACTACCGATCAGAGCAGCCGGCCGCTAGAATTCTCTCCAGACAGCGACTGAATTCAACCTAGCTGAAAAGCTAGTGTCGAAAATACTGCCGCCTTCGGATTCGAACCTAGGACCTCCCGGTCAGTGTCACTGCAGTGACATTAGTTGATACAGTGAGCCACTGCTCCCGGTACAGTTCTTCGGATGAGTGAGTATTCCGAAATTTCGTACTACTAAGATTAGTCCCATGAATGTAGCGGGGAGGTGACGGAGTTCCGCCCTACCTGGAAGATACGGCGCTGTGGGGTACGTAGGCTTGTGAAGTTGCGACTGTTGTGACCGCCCGCGCGCTTTCATAAGTCCCGCCACTGAGCCTTGCAATGGCGGGAAGCGCGCGGGCCGTCACGCCAGAATGGGCGGACTAAGACTCGCCGCCATCCTCGGCGGCAGGCCCAGCCGGCGAGCCGCGAGCCCCATGGGCTATTTAGCGGGCCTCCTCACAGCGAGAGGCCAGTCCGGAACCGTGGCGAAGGAGCGCACACGGAAGCAGCGAGAGGCAAAGGGGCGGTAAGCCTACCCCTCACTTATCTACGCCGTAGGGAGACGGCGTGACGCCCGGCCAGGTGGAGGCGCGGGCCTGGAGAGTCTGGATCCGGAGCGCACACGAGAGCAGGACCGTGGCGGAGGAAAGCACACGGAAGCAGGTCCGTGGCAGGGGAACGCACACGGAAGACGGACCGTGGCGGAGGCAAGCAAGACGGGACGACAGCCGAGAAGACAGTCTTGCAATGTTAGCGGTTGGACCACTATTGTAAAGAGATAAATAAATTATTATCGTTGACGCGTGCCTTTCTTTTTGTGTACATAACAGCGACCTCCATGTATTTTCTCCAGCGAGGCACCGCCCCAGCCAATATGTCTGTAGTGTATGTAAGTGTGGGTATATGTGTGCGTGCCTGTAAAGGGAGAGGATAGGACGAGGATGTGACAGGAAAGTTCGCTCGAAGTTCCTAGATCGTTTTCGGTGCGAACTACTCCTCCATTATCCTGAGATTGATCGGATATACCACGGAAAACTATCGATCAGAGCAGCCTGCCACTAGAATTCTACTTCACACCGCGATTGAACTCGGCCCAACTATCTATCTGGTGTGGTAAGTTCTCTATTATCAGGATTCGAACCCTTAGATCTCCCAGTCAAAGATGCTGCAGCGACCAGTAAATCTCGTGCTTCCAAAATGCAATAGGTAACTGTCGATTGGATTTCAATTCTTGGGGAACTGTTTCATGTGAGTTGAACTTCCTTTCTACATATCCCATATTTATAACTGTTCCATGAGTAAAATATTTTAATGACGGGTGAATAAGTAATGTGGTTAATAGATGCACGAGGAATCAGTACAATTTGTTTGTACGAAATATTAAATTAAATTATTTAAAATTCATTCTATTTTTGACCAAGTAAAATTTCTCAAAAAATGTCGCTGCTCGTGATCACTATTTCGCTGCTATATGCCAATGTCGTCACTGTTTCTGCCGCATTACCAATCGGCAAAACACCACCGTCTACCACACTCGTCAGCCTTTTGACAACGTCGCACAGAACTTCTCTTCCCCATAATTCGTTAGCCGTTTGAACGTCCCTGTCCCAGCAAGTTCCTGAGTAGGGAAACCACACTTCTTATATGGCCGGCGGCTAGGAAGTTTTCTTTAACTTGTTGGAAATCTATACTAATAAAAGTGAATTCAACCAGATGTAATCGACATCGATACCACAAAATGTAGTGTATGAATAGATAAGAATTATTACACGCTTTTCTGAAGGATTGTCGTTGTGTCCTTGCAAAATTCGATAAAGATTAATATAAAAACATATACGAAAAATTAATAATTGAAATAATATGTATGTAGATACAGCATGATAATTATTTTTCGCCTGTCGCTAAGAGCAGATCTGTTCCTAATATATTCCGCCAGAGCCCAGTTACTCTGCGCAGAACTGGTACGTAATAGGTTGTTACTAATATATGTTGTGACCGCCCGCGCGCATTCGCAAGTCCCGCCACCAAGCCACGTATTGGCAGGAAGCGCGCGGGCTGTCACGCCAGAATAGGCGGGCAGAGACTCGCCGCCGTCCTCGGCCGCAGGCCCAGCCGGCGAGCCGCGGCCCCAAGGGGGTATTTAGCGGGCCCCCTCGCAGGAAGCAGGTAGTCAGCAGGGAAGTCGGGATCCAGACAGCGGGAGCAGAACCGTGGCGGAGGAGCGCACACGGGAGCAGCGAGAGGCAGTGGCGGGAGACCTACCGCCCCTCTCTTTCTACGCCGTATGGAGACGGCGTGACGTGGAGAACACACGGGAGCAGAACCGTGGCGGAGGAGCGCCCACGGGGGCAGCGAGAGGCAGTTGCGGGAGACCTACCGCCCCTCTCTTTCTACGCCGTATGTAGACGGCGTGACGCCCGGCCTAGTGGAGGCGCGGGCCCGGAGCCTGAGGCACTTGGATCACCGCAGCGGCTGTACCCAAGACGGGACGTCAGCCGAGAAGGCAAACAGAGGGGAATATTGTAACAAGAGAATTTGCCTTGTATGTGAATGATGAATAAATTATGTTTTTACAAACGCAGTGTTTTGTGGACATAACAATATATTCCGCCAGAAGTCAGTAGCGGTGCAGCATAACTGGTACCTAATACTTCTGCTAGAGGGCAGTAGCGTTGCGTAATCTAATAGCAAAGAACTCTAACATAAAATTTATTATAGAAAAAAATTATTACAGAAATTATAGTATTTTGTTAAAATTTGAAGTAATTACATTAAAAATAATCTTAAACGCCGTGGTTTGTATAAAATTGTTCTTTTCCCTCATTCACAAGGACTGGGTATGATAAATGTCCGTATACTGTCGGGCAATTCAGGGCTAGTTAGTCCGTATAATGTCGGGCTAGTTAGAAATATAGATCATCGCTGAATCTGAATATAGATCGTCTATCATACGACTAAACCCCTGGATCCTAGCCTCCCCTTGCATCGTCCGTTCATTTTGATTCATCCTCCGTAAAAATGTACTCGTCATAATTTAACTATGACGTGAAAAAGACAGAAGGCTTTGTGGCATCGCATCTCTTCTTTTAATATTTCTTCTTTTGTATTTTAAAATGTATTAATATGCGTTTTGTACACTGAAAAAAAAGGATCCCATAAATCTCAACAAGGTTTCAATAGTAACTCAAAACCATCCTACACGAAACGGAGACCTTGTTGCTTTACTCCCTTTTCTTGTTACGACAGCATCTAAGATAACAGTCAACTTTGCTAGACCAACCGGCCTGTGATTTCTGAGAGGGTGATGTTCTTTCATATACGAACCTGTCGGCCTCATGAAGCCTAATCATATTGCAGAGTAACAGCTGGCCACAGCAGCCAGGTACCTTGTCAGATTAATTACTATTGAAAATATACATTTAAAAAAATTCAAAATCTGTTAAACAAATGTGTGTACATAAATCACATTATTTCAATTACATAATAGCAGCATGATACGATAAGAATGACTTTATCAAGCAAAGAAAGCATATATGTCATTCTTGCTTAAAACGGAAACGAAGTTTGAGACAAACTTTAATCGTCTGCGTTGTTACACATGTTGTAATTATAAATGTCGAAAGGCAGACTAATTACGTTACATATTTTTCAGCAACCAGTCCCAGGCCTTGAGGGGCTCTGTGGTAGTGTGGGGGGGAGGGGGGGCAGGAAGATGCGCGCGCGCGCCAAAGCATGCTGCAGCCTGGCCACAACGCATTATTATCCGTTCATCCTAAGAAAAATCCTGATATAAAGAAGTACAAGTGTAGGTTTTCTACATAGGAACTAATTTGTGCCATCGTTTGTTAAATTAACCTTTCATCAAAATTACTGCAACGAAGGAGTGGATTGCATGCGTGTTGCTAGGTGATAAGTACCTCTGATATTAGCGATGCTGATTGACGAGGGTCAAGAGCTAGCGTGGGACCCGGCTCGTTGGACCGCGGCGCCGCGCCGCCGATCGGCCTGCGAGGACATGCTCAGGACATGCTATTCAGTTCAGTTTGGAAGGTCTAAGAGAGTGACTGGCCCTTCGGGAAAATTTCTTCGGAGTGGCGGAAAGTACAACGTTCTGAAAGTTTTCAATTCGTTATTATAGAGGAATACGTTGTTGGCGAAGCAAATCGCTGAACTTATTAGAGTTCACTGTTATGTACCGTATTGAAACTTATCGTGCCGCATTTGTGTGAATTATAATCTAAAGGATATTGGTGGTTATCTTTTAATAGGCGCCGGACTACAGAGTATAAATTACCTGTTCGAAGCGAAAGTCTTATTTCATTGGGAGTAAACGGGCGAATGAAGTTCGAAAGAACAATTGAATGATACCTCCATTTACATCGCCTATTTCAAATCAAGCAAGGATTGTCAACCAAGATTAAAAGAGAATGGTGGAATGGAATTGTAACTTTAAGGTATGTATATATTTATATCATGTGTTGTAATAATAGAAATTCATATATTAGTTTATGTGCATTTCTATTGGACATAATGTACAAAACTTGGCCACTAATCCAGCTCAAAGTTATGTTAATGTAAATAAATTGTAAAATTCTTGTAAAAGCTTATGTCGAACAAGATAAACAATGATATCGTTTTATATCGTCGGTTTAAATCCTTTCAATTCAAATTCTAATGTTGTTAAGTGGTTATAGTGAACGTGTCTTCCAAACTCATTATATTGCATTCCTTTGTGCTTTTTTTAATTGTCAAAAAAGTACCTATTAAAAAATTTTTAAGTTATTTAATTAGTTTTTAATACTCAGTTATGCATTGCAAATTCGTATTAAAATGTAAAAAATAATATTTACTATGTTGCCAATTCACTGAAATAATTTTAATATAGTCTTGAAGTGACATTAATGACAATTAGAATTTGTAGAATTGTGGTGAAGTATGTGTTATAAGGGAACAGAATTTTGATTAGCGTATTTAAATTGTGGCTAAAGACTGTAAAAGCTGTAAAACACTTACTCTTTTTTATTTTTCAACAATTATCACTTTAATTGAATTTTCAAATACTATTAACATTATTTTTCTGGTAGTTTCTTTGGCACAGGCGAAGGAAATCGGTCATTGAAACAGGTGATGGTCCATATTGTGAATTCTAAACGCCTATTGCATTTATTGCACAAGATCATGAACATGTATTTGAAGGTGATGCCAATACACATATTGCTAATTTTGCAAGCAACATGGACTTTTGTGATTGCATTCATTATTTAACATTCACAAAATGTATATACATTAATGGTTCAATTTCATTAGTGGGTATTATTTTTGATCAGGCAAGTTATTTTTAAATTTTCATTAGGTGAAATAACTTGAGTTATAATTCTGTTACAGTTTCAATGTATACGATAAAGTTGTGCTCTCAGAATAAGTACGAATAATTAAAAAAATCACATTCCCACTCGAAAAATGACATTAACTCCAAAATTCTGGTTTCTCATGACATTGATTTACTACTAGATTTCCGAATCATGTTCATGGAGTATGACAATCTGTAATTTTCTTTTGAAAGACTATTAATTTTTACTTTGCTTTCCCAGGAAAAAAGATTTGAAGTTTTTTGTAATTTAGGGTTCTCCACAGTGTGCTGTTTGTGGCATATAGTAAGGATAACATTGCATTCTCAAACATGCAATAATTTTGGCTGTTTTTCATCTTCAAAATTATCTGAGAAAATATCTCAGATTGTGTTGATAATTTTCAGAAACATTTTCCTAGCCAAGCGAACAAAATACTTTCCTCTTGAAATAAAACAATTCAATATTACTAAACATGATTCTCGCGCACTTTAAAATGCTAAAATCTGTGTACACATGCCACACAAAGTTTGATAAAATATGCACAATCAAATTTGAGCTTGGTATTTTTCTCATTGCCTTTTGTATCAGGAACAATAAACATTTTTTTAAAATTTTACTCAGTCAAATTCATCCTTTTGTGAAAAATGAATCTTCTTGAACATTCTTCTATATCACTAGATGTAATTGGAGCATATTTACAATATGTAATCTGAGCCAATGTGAGGTCAAATTCTGCATTTTCTGAATTGAATCCTGCTGTTTTCATTTTCTGAATTGCTATAGACAATTTTACAAAATTTAATTAAATGTGCATTTTTATTTTATTTTCTTTACTTACACGGTTTTATAACATATTTTATTTTTTTGCATGCAAGTTGACAAAATATGCACCTAATTATTTCACCCGCTTGTATCACTGTGAGTTACCAGTGATACTGAGTAGTGATCTCTGTGTGTGTGAAATTAATCAATAGTATTCGAAGAATATAATCCTAAAAATTGATGCAATCCAGAATAGTATGCATTTAATAAAATAACCTGCCAAATTTAAATGTCACTTCAGAACTGGTTATTATTTTCTAAGAAAACTTATTTGACTCATCCAATAAAATGAAGGCCAATAATTTTGTCCCAAACTAAAGAGATGCGTCTTCTCCCGCCTTACACAATACTAAAACTATGATTTATCCTGACCTATCGCTACATTTATTTTCTGTTGTTGAGTGCACTTTCTTCTCTACAATTTTTTATTGTTGCATGCAGATGATAACAATAGTTCAGTTATGACAATAACATGTTGGGAGTGTAGGATTTGTAAATGCAGGCCAATAATGATCTTATACATTGTCAAATGGTTAAAGAGGTTTCTCAGCAATGAGATCAGTTTAAATTGCAGACACAAGGTAAATCAATGCTGGGTAGAATTATACATTTTGATTTCAGGTTTTAAATTAATTTAACTACTTTTATCTGATTTTTAGTATGTTTGTACACTTAGATTACAAAAATTGAAATAACATAAGTAAAAAATATAAATATGATTGATGTTGGTGATTTCTTCCATATACTTTTTTGTTATTAATGGTATGTAAACTATTTATGAATTTATTATAATTGTAAATTAAGTATTAATTTTATATAGATAGATTTTGTGCTAGTGAATGCAAGAACCCTAAGTATAATGAAAGGACTAATAGAATTGAACGTTTTGTGACTAAAATTAATATAAACGTAAAACAATAATATTAAATTTGTAAAATGAAAGGTTAAAAGAAATGAACAAAAAATACATTCAAAAATAATTTTCAGCATCAAATTTAGTCATAATTTAAATAAATCTTGGCGTTTTTATTAAAAAATGTGAATTAAATTTGTTTTTTGGGATCAGTAATAAAATTTGCTATTTATAAATATTTTTTAACAGTTTGAAAGTAGCTCTTTTGAAATAATTACTGATGTTCCTAAACACGTTCTTAGTCTCCTTGTGTGTTTAATCCACCTGAACACATAAATGATTAAGTGTGTTCATCAATGTTTCATTATCAACTGTTTGCAATTACGTTTCTGACAATATATTTCATTGTATTGTGAATTATGTTATAGTTTACACATTTTACTTCATTAAATAAATATTTTAATGTTAAGTTCTAATATTTTATTTCTAGGTACATGCTGTTTTAGAATATTCATTATCTTTAATGTACATTACATTATATTATGTATATAATACAATGTAATGTATATGTAATGAACCTACACTATATAACTTCTATTATTCAACAACAATACAGGCATTATTGATGTATGTTTATATACTGTAATGACAATCAGACTGGAAAATTTAAAGGCTTTTGAGGCTTTTTGTGTAATTTATTGTGAAATTTAATTATCACTAAAGACGTAATTTTTATGCAATTATTTCCATTTTACGGTGTCTGGTTGTGTAGGTAAATATACAGATCTGTTGTTAGATCCAAAATAAATCATGAATATTCTATTAATAGCAAGTACTACGCATAACTCACTCGTCAACGATCAGTAACTTGTAACACCCATAAGCAATGCTTAAAAAAGGCAACACGGACGGCTGACTCCTTCAACCAGTATAGCTCTGTACGTCGACTCGGAAGGTCTGCACCTTCTATCAGAGTCGTCCGGATACGTCATGACGGTAGGTTGGTTCCTCCAACCTGTTTGCTCGCTTACGCCGAGTAGATAGCCAACTCTTGCGACAAGGTTGCTTGGGCTCTGCAGCTCTTCTCCGTGCACTTCTGACAAGGTGAATGCAGAAGGGTACAACAAGGGACTCTTCACGACGCAACTTTTCATTCCAACAATCTCCGTAACGAAACAGGAACAGTGATCCTAGTTAGGCCTATATTACTATGCGTTCCCTTCTTACAGTATAATGGAACTATTTTTTTTTCTCCGTGTAAGATCTTGAAAAATATTTTTATTTTTGTCAGTTCTTGGAAAATAATTTTAATGTAGGAAATGCAATAGAAACTATTTAAAAGTAACATACCACGGAGAAACAAAATATTGATCCAAACAATGCATCAGTAGGAGGAGATCGTAAAAATTGGGGGAGGAGGTGGTTGTCCCATGTTAAATGTAGTTTTATGACGCAGTAAAGCAGGTGGAATATATACAAATATCAATCAAACTACTAATGTTGTTAGCAGTAGTAGCGAGGATTTTCAAATATATTGTCAGGATAAAAGTGTGTCTCACGGCATCATTTTATAAAGTGAAAAAGAAAAAAAAACACGTGAAAAAAGAGCGAGAGCTGGCAGCAAAGGCTGAAAATGAAACGTTATACGGAAAGGATGTAATCTGGGGCATCTATCTGCCTGCTCCGCACTTCATTATCTCACCGAGCACGTTTTTTAATTTCGCGAACATTGGTTGTTTGAAGTTGGTATATTAATTTTCTAAAAATATTCATATGGAACCTCTCGCGCCTCAGGGTGTACTTCTTGCTTTACAATTTCTTTGATGTACTCGCCAAATACAGAAACAGCTTCAGGACACATTCATCATACAGTGCCAACATAAATTGATAATAAGTTTAAGTTTATACTTAACGAAAGTTTATATGAAAAAATGCATAATATATGAAAAAGCGAAATATTTTGTCAATTTGTGGTAACCGTAACCGTAAGCACACATTACACTTTGTTTTTATTTAATTATTCTTTAAGTTTTGAAGAAGTTTAAACATTAAAATAATTTTTTTTAAATCCAATGGGAATAGTAAAAAAATCATATTTTTGTTAATTTTCCAAGCGGTGATTTAAAATAGTAGTGATTAGTTGCTTAGTTAGTGATTCCGGGCGCGTCAACAGCTTTGGTCATTAGTCCTGTAAGTGTAGTGCATGTTTATCCTCAGGAGATGGCGGTGATCTTCCCCCGCTGGATGGCGAGATCCGACACCGACCTAGCGGGGCTTCCCCCTAACCAGGACTCTCCCACCAGCAGGGCATCGCCCCAGTCGGGATGAGCTCTAAGCTCCCGACCGGTCTCCCGGAATATGTGGTAGTGTAGCACATGTTAGTGTGTGTGTAAAGGGAGAGGATAGGACAGGACAAGGAAGAGGAAGAAAGATCGCGTGCGGTTCGTGGCCCGTTTGTTAGGGTACTGCTCCGGCATTCGCCTAAAATAGTAGCGGGGTTTACTACGGAAACCGAGATTAAATTATTACAAGTAGGCTTTCGCGTATTAAATCTTGTCTTTTATTTTATTTTCCAATTTTGTTAATTACCTTCCTCGTTATTATGTTAAATGCAAAGAGTTTTATATAGTACTGTGAAGTGTAAAGCGTGTTCAGTAAAGTGTAAATGAGGTGGATAGGTGAAAACACCCCGAAACCCCTCCTCTTACTCCGATGCAATACTGCCACTTGCAGTAACACGTATTTTGAACATAAACTTACTCTATTAAGTGCCAACATTAAACATCGGTCAATATCAGTATGACACATGCGTCATAAACTTTAAGAACTTTTGAAAGAATGCAAGTATTTTATTCGATGTATAACTGTTAATAATTCTTTTCTATGTATACGAACTGTATGTTTTTATAATATTTAGTCATCTGAACATTTCTACAATATTATTCTACAAACCACGACGATGTACATTGAATACCACGAGGTAAGTTATGACGAAACGAAATAGATGCCTCATCCGTAACATTGGCTGAAAGAATAAAGAGAGAGAAACTTTTTCCTTCTAGTTTAGTGGAAGTATATCACACAAAGATAATGGCAAGAGTCGTAAAGCTTAAAACTTTAAATGATATATCTTTATAGGAACCAAAATATTAATTGAAGAAAATTCTTTTAAAATAATAATCCTACGTACTGCGTTATCGTCAGTAGAGAGAGTGGGGCCTAGAGTGGAAGATTAAGATCAGAGTTAATGAAATTCTCCTAAGAAGATCGATTGTTGAGGGGAAGATATAGAACGTTGCAAAATGACAATAAGGTGAAAATTGCACTGTTTTTGAGTGCACACATATTGAAATTGGATATACGTAAGTAAAATATCCCGTACTAGAATAAATAAGATTTGAAGCGGACAAGAGGGCAAAAGGAGGTATCACAATAGTAGTTTCATCATAGTCCATGATTTTCAACCATAATTCTGTTAACGGTCTGAAATGTACGAACTAAATCGTAGGGAAATCTGAACTGTTTTGCGGTTTGGAAGAATTGAAACGGCAAAAGAGGACATTACGTAAGAGTAAAAAGTAACTATTATATATTATAAAATAATATATAATATATACTATATTATAAAAGTAACTAAAGTGCTATTGCAAAATTAATCCGTTAGATGCAGTTAAATCGAGAAAACTACAGTTTTTTCTAAATTTAGCAACTGGATTTATCCACTTTTTCGTTACCATGGCCCTGTAAGAAGAGTTTTTCTGCCGAAAATTCGCAGTTTTTTCGCGCAGCATTATATAACTTTCTCTCTCCTTCGTATGGAAAAATTAAAAATGAAAAACATATAAGACAAAAATAGTTCATTAGCGCACAGTCGGTAAATTATGTATTAATCCGATGTGTTCAAATAAAAAGTAAAAGAAAATAAAAATATGTACTGATAAAAATAGTTCTTAAGCTCACAATCAGTAATTCTCCGCCCGAGACAAACAAGCAAACACCAGCACAACGCCGGAAGCCCTGAAATTTCCTGAGAGCACCGCTCCAGCGGAACGGCAGCAGTAATAGAGGGCAAGAGCGAAGAGTGGGAGGCAAAAAGCAAAGGAAGGGCCACGTTGTGATGACGTGGCGCCCGGGAGACTCGTAGAGCTGTGCTATGGCGCGCGGAATGAATGCTCGGGGTGTCCCGTTCTGCCCTCCCCCACTCCGCCATCCACCCCCTATTCCTGCCTCTGTCAACTAATGGAGACGCACGCTTGCCCCCCACCCCACCCCTACCCGCCACGCTTTTCCCCGCGAGGCCACATCCCGCCACGCCACACCACACCACACCACACCACACCACGCCACGCCACGCCACGCCACGCCACGCCACGACGCACCCGCAGCGCATTATGCCCCATAATCCACTAATTCGTCACCGGGGATGCGCCACCGACGAAATGAACGCGTGGATTTTAAATCCACCGGCTTTACTGGAGTCTCATTATTGCGCTCTCTCTAAGCTTTCGGACGCGTTGGCGAGGGGCGAGAGGGGATGGGGAAAAGGGAAGAGTGCTGTTCGTGGGGCACCACTCTTGGTCGGATGAATCGCGTATGCGTGGAAAGCGTTAAACCCGACGTGTTAAGAGCGTTATATACGGCGCGGTGGATGGCGTGGGGGAGTTCTGCCCTGCAAGAAAGTGTTTCCGGACAGGCTCGTGGGTGTGTTTGGATCATGTACAACTGTGTGTGACGTGCGGCAGGAGTGACCAAGTTCATGGCCCAGAAACAGAGTAAACACATTTTCTGTTTCTCGAAATGCCCGGACAATTCTAACACAAAATAACTAACGAATGGCCTGATGTAGATGAAGTTTCCGCAGAGTAGATTGTGAAATGAGATGAGTTTTCTCCTTTGCAGAGAGACGCAGAATAAATTCTGATGAGTACTCCACCCTAAACTTTCATCGTCATTTAACAGCAGGACTGTTAATAAAAAATTTCACGAACAAAATGTATAGGGTAGCGTAATTGTGAGTTTCGTGAGGAAGATGGAGAATACTTATTTCGTGTAAAATATATCTATGTAAAAGCTAAGAAATAAGCGTGACCAATGTACCATAACATAAACGAGGCAATCCTAGGATTGAGATAATTCATAACAAAACAGACGAGAAGCAAGACAGTTGTAAATAACATAATAATAAAAATAAAGCTATTCGGCAATCCTGTTGAAATGTCTAGAATTTCCTACGCCGATTACTAATAATGTAAAGGGGGACATTTGTTCCTTAATCGACCGAGTAATATATGACACACATTGTAGAAGTATGTAAAAACAAAAGTATAAATGATAATGTACTCCCTGAAAGAACGAAGCACGTTGTTGAGCGCCATTATCTCACATACAGCGAAAAAGTTGCTTATGAAAAACAGCATGACAGATAAATGTAACTCAGCCTACTACTATAGAGATCGATATTCGTTCAGCAAAAAGATAATAGGTTTTGAATCTGTTTGTATGAAGGTAAACCACACAATCGTGCTAAAACTGAGAACGGAAGTGATTGCAATGGCAGACCACCACATCCAACATCAATCCATTGTAAGAGCTATTACCGTCCCTTCATCACTGTTCTCACGCGAATGTCACAGTGAGTAACTGCAGATTGAACACATAAGTTGTGATGAATGTTGTCGTATAAAGTCTGAGTTGAGAATGCCCCAACATCAGTCTCCTAAACTTCTTGCTCAAAGTATCACTAAGAGCGTTACAGATAGACCCAATGGTACATTAAAGACTTTATTGTAGTTCAGGAACTCCCCCCATTTAAAACTTCCCAAATACGAGATTTGAGCGTCCTGGAATATTTCCTAATGTCACTTTCTGAATTAAAATTGTTTAAATATGCACAACTGGGCATAGGACCGAATATTGAAGGGCACGGAGAGAGAGACACACAGAGAGAGGCAGAGAGACAGAGAGAGAGAGACAGAGAGACAGAGACAGAGAGACAGAGACACAGAGACAGAGAGACAGAGACAGAGAGACAGAGATAGAGAGACAGAGATAGAGAGACAGAGATAGAGAGACAGAGAGAGAGAGACAGAGAGAGAGACACAGAGAGAGACAGAGACAGAGAGAGACAGAGACAGAGAGAGACAGAGAGAGGGAGCAGAGAGAGAGACAGAGAGAGACAGAGAGAGAGACAGAGAGACAGAGAGAGACAGACAGAGAGAGACAGAGAGAGGCAGAGAAAGAGACAGAGAGAGACAGAGAGAGACAGAGAGAGACAGAGAGAGACAGAGAGAGACAGAGAGAGACAGAGAGAGACAGAGAGAGACAGAGATAGACAGAGATAGACAGAGAGAGACAGAGAGAGACAGAGAGAGACAGAGAGACAGAGAGACAGAGAGACAGAGAGACAGAGAGACAGAGAGAGACAGAGAGACAGAGAGAGACAGAGAGAGACAGAGAGAGACAGAGAGAGACAGAGAGAGAGAGACAGAGAGAGGCAGAGAGAGACAGAGAGAGAGACAGAGAGAGAGACAGAGAGAGAGACAGAGAGAGAGACAGAGAGAGAGACAGAGAGAGAGACAGAGAGAGAGACAGAGAGAGACAGAGAGAGACAGAGAGAGACAGAGAGAGACAGAGAGAGACCGAGAGAGAGACAGCGACAGAGAGAAAGACAGAGAGAGCGAAAATAAACATTACACCCGAATTAAATTCAAATCCAGGGGAAATTATTCTTCTTCTACTAACAAGGATTAGGCTCCAACATGTTCCGGTGTCCCCTTTAGGAAAAGTTGTTTGAGGCTAATAAACACGAGTGTAAATATACACGAGAAACCAAAGTACCTCCTTCTAAAAATTCACCAATGCGCCCGCTTTAGGGTAAATAAGAAGAGAGTTACATACTTTCTTTAAAAAAAAATCACACTGAATTAAAACGTGGCTCTTACTTAGTAATACGCTTTTGACAATGTACATTAGAAAGTAATCGTTAATGCAGCAGAATTTACCAAAAATAACGGTCGGCTAACAGTGGTCTGTAAACCAAGGTGATCAGTTATTTAATTTTAATGGTCGAAAAGAAAATTCAGTTATTATTTAAATTTGCTGCTCTTATGAATAATATTTTTAAGAAAAAATATAGAGGCTGGCAAATTATCTACTTGAAAGGCGGTGTGGGCGACTGAATTGAGCAGAAATGTGATTCTGTCGCGAGCATATTAGCAGCTTTCAAATTGTCTTATTAACACTCTCCAGACAGTGTTACCAGACCGTACTATAATATACATATCTATAACAGGTCCATAATTATGGAGACGTACAATTTTTGAGTCCTCAGGCTGATAGTACTAACATTGTACCAAGAATTTTTAATAAAATTTAATTAGTAATACACTCAATTAAAATTTTAATTTCAATATAATATAATTTATGGAAATTCCAAAAATTTAATATTAAACGAACAGCATTGGAAAACTTTAGGCAATTCCTTCAATACCTTTGTCAGTGGTGCGGGAAATTTTAAACTGTGAATAAAAGTTTGCATCAACATTACTGCTGACTCTGCAGCGACTCTGACCGGGAGGTCCTTGAGATCGAGTTCCAACTGTGGTGGATTTTCGACACTAGTGAAATATCTAAGTCGAATTCAGCCTCTGTCTGCAGGAGACTTTTTGCGGCCAGTTGCTCTGATCGGAAATTTTCCGTGGGTTCTCCGACCAATATCAGACGAATATCGTACACTTGTACACTCTATCGTACACTCTAACAAACGGCCCACGAACCCGCGATCTTTCCTGTCTCATTCTAGTCCTATACTGTTCCCTCACACACACACACATATACACTTACACACACCACTCCCTTTCATGTCGCGTCTCTGACCGGGAGGTCCTAGGTTCGAGTCCTGACGGCGGCAGGATTTTCGACACTAGCTTTTCAGCTAGGTCGAATTCAGTCGCTGTCTGGAGGAGAATTCTAGCGGCCGGTTGCTCTGATCGGTAGTTTTCCGTGGTTTCTCCGATCAACACCAGGCGAATGCCGGAGCAGTACCCTGCCAAACGGGCCACGGACCGCGCGCCATGTGTCCTTCCTCATCCTTGTCCTATCCTCTCCCCTTACACAAACACTTACACTAACATGCACTACACTACCACATATACCGAGAGACCGGTCGGGAGCTTAGAGCTTGTCCCGGCTGGGGCGGTGCCCCGCTGGTGGGAGAGTCCTGGTAAGGGGGAAACCCCATTAGCCGAAGGTAGGTCGGCACCGGATCTCGCCATCCAGCGGGGGAAGATGACCATCATATCCCGAGAAAAAACACGCACAACACTAACGGAACTAATGACCAAAGCAATTGACGCGCCCGGAAACATGAAAAAATCAATCAATCAAACCCTGTCATGTCGGATGACCAGAGGGAAGTTTGAAGCTTGTGTCGGTTGGGGCAGAAAACCGCTGTGGGAGATATCTGGATTGGAAATTCCCCGCAAGGCGACATGTAGGTTGGCGCCGGATCTCAGCACCCAGGTGAAGAGAAACACCGCCACCTTCCGGAATAAAGCAGTCAGGAACTGGGCTAATGACCAGAGCAGTTGACGTGCCCGGAAACACTAATCAATCAAGGAAGCAAGAAGAAAATTACATGAAATCAGTGTCGGCCGCCCCGTTCTGGTGGCGCGCGAACGGGGCGCCAGTCAACAGGAGATGCAGCGACGGCGGAGAGACGGACGCTCGGACCTCGCACGCGTGCGCTCTGTCGGCGCGCGGGCGAACCACAGCAGCGCGGCGGGCCGGCGATGCGCGCCGCCACGCGTTGGCACGCCGCGGCGGCAGGAGGCGACACGCAGCGCCGCGGAGCCGGCGCGGCCGCCGTCGCAGACGCCAGCGCCGCGCCAAGGACGGTTGTGCGCGCGCCGCGGACCGCAGTCGCGCGCGCGAGTCGGCCGCGGGTGGACACACGTGGGGCTCTGCGTTGCGCGAGGTCCGGATTTCATCGTCATCCAATACAGACTGTCAGCGATACGAAGGATTTCGAAATTTCTGTTATGAAAACCCTCTTTCGATGACACTGTACTTTAATTTAAATAGTTTTGACAGATCTGCTGGCGAGACCGAGTTTTCATCTTCATCAGTTGCAGACTGTCGATGAAATGAATTATTTCAATGTTCCTGTTTTAAGCACATTGCTTGAAAACACTATACTTCGATTTAAATGAATGGTCTTCTGACAGATCAGCTGGGGGTCACACAATAGATACTGCGTCGCGTGGGATGAGAGTTTTCATCGACATCCGTTGCAGACTATCGATGAAATGAACGACTTCAATGTTTCTGTTTTGAGCACCCTGTTTGGAAAATACCGTACTTTGATTTAAATAGTGGGATTTCTGACCAGTTCGCCACCAGCAGAATTCGGATTCCTCGCTTGCACTAAAGGTGGACAGAAGTAGTCTGGGTAATAATTTCTTCCTATGCTTCACCTCAACGTTTCCATCTCCTTCTCTATCTTGTTTTGTAAAATTAATAATAATGTAATTCAATATAAAATAATTATTATATAAAATAATATAAAATAATAATAATAATAGTAACATCATCAACAACAACAACAACAACAACAACAACAACAACAACAATAATAATAATAATAATAATAATAATAATAATAATAATAATAATAATAATAATAATAATAATAATAATAATAATAATAATAATAATAATAAAAGTTCTCGAAGAATACGAAAAAATATTGAGTACCACAACAGCAGACCGATCGAGTAGAGCTCAGCACGGACATTGCCACTGTCTGCGTTGACCGTTACGGAGAGGTGCTACAGTTCGAGTCCTGACGGCGGCGAATTTTCGAGGCTAACTTAGCAGCTAGGTCGAATTCAGCCACTCTCTGAAGGTGAATTCTAGTGGCCGTTTGCTCTGATCGGTAGTTTTGTAATTTTTTTATCAGTATTAAGCGAATGTCGGAGATGTACAAATGGCCTGCGGATCGCGCGCGATTTTTTCTTTCTCTTCCTCATCCTATATTCCCCCTTACACAACTTTCACTAACATGCACTGCTGTCCCAAATGTGTCGGATGACTAGTCGGGAGCTTAAAACTTGTCCCAGATGGGGCGGCTGCCTATGGGGGCAATCCCCCGCAAGTCGACATGTAGGCCGGCGCCAGTTCTTACCATCTAGCGGGGAAGGAATTACCGCCACCTTCCAGGATAAAACGTACATTACACTAACAGCACGGGACTAATGACCATATCAGTGGACGTGCCCACAAACAACCAATAGAGGCGGGTCAAAAGACATCGGGGGGAAGGGGGTCTGTCTAAACGAGAGTGAGTGAATAACGGACGGTCAAACGCAAGTTACCCGATTACTAAATGTAGGATGATTGTCCTCCACATTCCGTCGTGTGTCGACATTACTGATTATCTGGATTATCTTGGAAGGGGGAAGGAGAAATCCCGGAGTATATTCTACCAAGCACACATTTTTACAGGACGATGATGAAAATAAAGATTAAAATAAGGTTGATGATGCAAATTATGAGTAAAATAAAAATAACACGATTAATTATAAGAACATTAGTTAATTAATAATATGTTTATTCTTATTACACGCATCACTCAGTGCCACGCACGCTCGGGTTATTATATGAATTCACTAGTCTTTGGGATGATGTACCATCATTAGACAATATTGGAATTATATCTGCTCTCGTTTCTTAATATGCTCCTTGAGTTGTTGGATAAGGACTAATTTCAGAGGATAGTTTTGCTAGACATACTGGATTTCAAGGGCTGAAGTGTCGCCTGTTAATATTCTTTTCAATATCATTTTATAGCCGTGAGATAAAGGACCATACATATTTTTAACACTCACATCAAGTTCTCCCTGTAAATTTCATTTACAGGATTGAGCAGAAACTGAAATTATTGATATGTGAATCATTAATTTCTGGATTTATGTTTATTAGTATTTATTGTTTATTTAGTGGGTCATTTGAAAATAAACACACACATTCTTCGCGGCTAGACCGAAGGATTGTAAGGTATAAAAGAGCCTTTACTCCTTACTTCTAACCTATCGATCACTGGAATTCATTCCACAGGGCTTCGTATCGGAACAAGGCGTTGGGAAAGACATTGTATGATACGGCGAAGTAAACAGCATGAAAAGAGAAATTCCGTCGATTGAAGACGAATATATTCTAATCCATGGTGGTCTTTGCTACATAATTTTTTTGCGGGGAGGGGGGAATCAAAGGAAGTTATTTAAGTGCTTGTCTATACGCAGAAGTTTTGTTTAAGCAACAATTTTATTAGATTATTGAAGTTAAAAGGGTGGAAACATTAAAAGGTCCGTTTTTAACTCGGTTATCCATGAATTTATTAATATATACTGACAATAAGCTTAAATTCAACTCAAAAAACAGTCACACTTTTGACGTAGACACGATTATCTTAACTTATATCACACTTTGAATTGCTGATTGGAACTATGATTGTCCTACAGCCTTCGCTGGCTACAATCAATGTAGGTGCAAACACGCCAAGCTATGAAGGCCCAGGGAATTCTTGGACGTGTCAGAGATTATTACATTAGTCAGTCGTTTCTGTACCATGCTCTTTCTCAAGAACTGCTATGTCCAGAAAAATATGCCAACACTTAAATCAACAACAAAATATATTATTCACTTGTTACAAGCCAAATTCCAAATCGTACCTATACAATGCTCACAATCGTGTACACCAGAAGATGTCCATCAAAACAAGCACAGGGGCGTCATCGCCAGGATATTTACCAGTAAAATCCAAAGAAATCAATAACCAATTAGATCCAACAACCTAAAGAGGCACGGTCAGCGTAGGCACAATCACAATAATAACTTACAACAAGAAGCTCTATCTAAATACAATACTACTGCAATTTTTACGTTGCTTCGTTTGACATTTGATCAGCTGTTACGGTGCCGTCCAATCGGGACCTTACACATCACTACAGTGACGTTGTAATGGTGGCGTTCAGCTATCCGATAGCATGGCACTGTAACAGCTAATTTACTTCACATGTAGCTCTGTAAAAACCGCAGTATACGGTGACTGCTTTTGTCGGCACTGAAGCCTTCGCCGTACGCATTGCCCGACTTCAAGCGCGCCCAATTTCAATCACTATACATAACCATAACAAGAACGTTCACCGTCTTCGAAGAGATCTGTAGCACCGCTCATATTGACTGTGCCTATGCTCGCCGTTTGTGTTAAAATTAAAAAATTAATTTAGCATAATGAAGATGTAGTTGAAAGTTTGGAGGATGAGACGTTTTCCTGTCCACCCTCCCTGCCAGCGACGCTTCTTTTCTAAACTCTTAAGCAACAGAAATCAATTAAGTCCAGTACGCATGTCACGTGATCTCTTCTTCCATTCTTCAAACAACGATCAGCGCCTGGAAAAAATAGCTCAGAAAATCGCCTGCAACTCAGCACATACGCTACTGTGACCTTTTACTCAGGCTGGGAGTGAAATGTTCATGGATTCGGGGCTCTCCCTTTGGAAGATTTTGTGAAAAAAATAACACAAAGTCGTAGTCACAGAACATTTATAATTGGACGTTTCCTTGAGCATTTACCAAGATACAGAATGTCATTCCATAAACACCCACAACAAAACGAACAAACATTGTACAGTATTAAAAACAAAAACAAAAAAACAACATAAACAACAAGAACACAACAAAAAAAATAACCATCGGGAGCGGTAGCTCAGTGCATCAACTGATGTCACTGCAGCGCCTCTGACCGGGAGGTCCTAGGTTCGAGTCATGACGGCGGCAGGATTTTCGACATTAGCTTTTCAGCTAGGTCGAATTCAGTCGCTGCCTAGAGGAGAATTCTAGCGGCCGGCTGCTCTGATCGGTAATTTTCCGTGGTTTCTCCGATCAACACCAGGCGAATGCCGGAGCAGTAACCTTCCAACCGGGCCACGGACCGCGCGCGATCTTTCCTCTCTATTCCTTGTTCTATCCTGTCCCCTTACACACACACTTTCACTAACATGTTCTACACTACCACATATTCTGGGACACTGGTCGTGAGAGATTGTCTCGGCTGGGGCGGTGCCCCGCTGGTGGGAGAGTCCTGGTTAGGGGGAACCCCACTAGCCGACGATAGGTCGGCGCCGGATCTTGCCATCCAGCGGTGGAAGATCACCGCCATCTCCCGGGAAAAACATGCACTACACTTAGGGGACTAATGACCAGAGCAGTTGACGCCGGAAACACGAAAAAAATCAATCAATCAAAAAATAACCCAAGAAAAAACAACAAGTTTTCCTCAAATATAAACAAAACCTTTTTTTGTTCTGGAGGCAATCATTTTATCAATTTACAAGTTTTCTCATGACTAAAGCAAGAATTGAACATTAGCACTAATCAGACTTCAAAAAGTAAAGAATGACATGACAGTGATGTAATGTTTAATCGATATTATCACATTCCTTATTGCACTATCAAACTGGTGCTTAAGCATTAAAAACACAAATTGAATTCTTATTTTTTTAAGTGCAGCATTCATTGCAGGTTATTTTTCTCTTAAATGACCATTAACCCTTAAAGTACATTTCATCTTGAGGACAAAAAAAATGAAGCAAGTGACTGTCTCTTCAGAACACTGTTCAGTCTCCGTGTCAACACCACAAAGACATTTAAACTAGAAAATAAACTACAAATGACAAACACATGTTATCACCTCAGAGATCAACATGAACCGATTCTTAAAATTACAAGTGTTTAAATGTTGTGCTGAAATACATGTAGAAATGTAACACATTCTGCCTCTTATATCATACTAAAGCATGATCTACATGATCAGTACAACATGATAAATCATCTAGTCTTGTACACTTTAAGAGAATGATAAAGCAAAGATGAAACATAAATATGAATGTCTCATAACATAACATTCTTAATTTTAATCAATGCATAATTTGCAATACATTGAAGTAACGTACTAAATATATGGTCACACTATACAAGCCACAGAATACATACACACATGCGCACGCACACACACTTTATTTGTTACACCAAACATACACCAATGTCTATTCCAATAATTCCAATATTCAACGATTTTGCGACGAAACTGGCTTCAACTTAAATTACCAATCTGTGACATTGAGACCTGTAGCTTACATGATTAAAAAATAAAATATCACGTAGTAGAATTTTCCATTAAAACACAATGTTCTTATCAAACCTGTATTGTATAGATTTTAATAAATATTTATCATATGTTCATGTATTAAGCGTAATCTAATATTTCGCCATGAAGACCACTTAATGATGAGATGTACGCAAATGTAGTTCGCCCCAGAGCCAGTGAAGACCGGTTTCATACCTCCACTCTTTTTATGCTAAGTAACGGAATCATTCGTGGTCGTTAGCTGTAACATTTCTTTTTTAAGTCATAAAATTTACAGCTTCCTTTTATATCCCATCGTTTTTGCTGTTCTGGAGACGCAAAGAGAACGACTCGTATTATATCGCAAAAGTCTTTCAGCGTGGTGCCGAGAGGGTGTTAAAGATTGTGATCCCCTAGTTTTGATCAGAAAATGCAGGACGAAACATGATATACGGGACTATTACATTCACCAAAAGGAATATTGTAAACTGTAAACGTTGTAGCTCTCAAATTTTCTGTGGATTTCCAGTGTTGCTTATGAGAAGATTACATTCGCAACTTTCTTTGCTATTCTGATATCTGAATGGCTATGTTAAGAATTTAAAATGTTTTACTACTTTCCACAAATACATATATTACGTGTAGCTTTTAGGGCATATAGTCAAATTGTCTGCCTTCATCTCATGAAGTTTGCATTGGTCATTGACTTTATATATTAATAAGATTGTTGGGGCAGAAATCATGGTAACTATTCTTTCAAAAATAAATATTATCGGATCACATAATTTAATTTGTTGCATGAAAGAAATACGGTACTAGTTTGTGTTTAAAACAGCAAATGGTTTTGGTGAATGTTCGTATGACTTCGAGCATGTGTTTAGAACTTAGAAGGCGTTACAGATCTGCCAATGGAGGTAACCACACACGTTATCGTGTCTTTTCATGTATTTGGTCTTTGCTAGAATTGGACAAACTGAGATGATATGATCCATAGTATTTACTTGTTCCTGGCAAATACGGCATTTATCATCTTCCGAAATTTTGAGAACCGCTTTATCATTATGTCGTGTCTCAATGCTTGATCATGGGTAGCTATTGAAAGTGCTTCCGACTAACTTCCTTCTTCCCCTTTTAAGCCACATAAATGATTGATATTTATTGATCTGCACCTTGTCCATTCTTTTTAGATACTGTCCATGGAGTGGTTTGTCTCTCCAAGATTTTTTTAACATTTTCGGTGCCTCACATTTCATGTTAAGTAGTATCAGAAGTTCAATGTCGTTATTATACTGCGTGCCTCGCATAGTCTTGTTCGCAATGTTTCTTGCTACACTTACACTGCCTCTGTTTCCCATTCGTCGGTCAGACTTCATGACCTGCCTCATTAGTGGGTCACCTTGATGGCTAACCACATACTATCCCATCGAGACTATCGCGTTAGGCCAAGAGGTTTCAATTTGTTTGAGGTCTCTCCCTCCTCCCTTAGGTGAAACAAAGTCTATACATCAACTGGAATGTGAGCGACATGATGCAGTGTAAGCAGGTTTTTCGATTCATGATTTGAATTTCTTGCTCAGTCCAGTCCACTATTTCGAAACTGTATTCGACTACAGTCACCGTGGAACTACCGATTGCAGATATTTTATTCTTAGAGTTCGGAGCAGATTGCAGTACAAGTCTCTCTTCTGTAATAGCTAATTTTCTCTTTCACTGAACCTTTAAAATCACTTTTGCACATTTGTCAAGATAAAAATTCATGCAGATGTCATTGCTAAATTTATTGACGACAGATAGCATTTGGGAGGGAATTGCTTTATTATCACTGCTTTAAGAGTATCCATATAAAACAAATGTGATATTGATTTTTCATCACCATCGAGCTTATATCCCAAGACAGCATCTGGCAACTCTCTCGATAGTGGAATCAAACTAATGCAAAACAGCAGAGGGGATAGCCAATCTCCTTGAAAATTTCCCTAATAATCTGATACTTCTTGTTTCTACTACTTTCCGTCATGTATTAGTAACCTGGTGCTCCACGAATTCATACTAGCCTAGCAAAATTCAATACCTCTACGACGAAATCGATAGATCTCTAGGGTCCTCAGAATTCAGTCGTGTAGACACTCAAAGACCTTCTGGTAGTCAATCCAAGCAATGCTCAAATTACGTTTTCGTTTCCTTGCATAATTCAAGATGACTTTCTTTAGTAGCAACATTTCCTTACAGCCATAGGAACCTTTACAACATTACAGTTGTTAGCTATGGCTTCAGTTATAACTTTGTACATAACTGGCAAAAAAGTGATTTGTCTGTTGTTCTTCGCCAAAGAACTGTCTCCCGCTTGGGTAGCAGATACGTGATGTCACGTGTGAGCCATTCCGGAAGTTCCTTTGGGTTTTCTAAAATTTTAATAACAATCCTTGCGAGATGAGAATGTAATGCTGTTAATTTCTAATTTATTTTATTTATTTTACGTCAAAAACGGTTAAAAACTGTGTGGCGTGCTATGGGAAGATGTGAATACTGTGCACATTTTCAAAGTTCTGTGATCTGTACCCTAGGCCATATACTACTTGAATTTTGAATTCAAAAAGGAAAATGAGCGTTTTTTGCAAGCATGGTTAACAAAATATTCAAAAATAATAAAATCTATTTTCAAGGGTAAATCAGCAATAAATATGGGCTTTTATCCCTAATGTCCTTCGTCAAGGAAAAATACATCCTGCAAGATCGTGGAGAACGATAATTTGAATAAATATATTTCCCATTCAATTCTAGAAGACGTGCACAGATCAAAAAGTTACATTTATGTCAATAAGCAAAACAAGGGCCATCTCAACATTTGCCCAATTGATCAGGGAAACTGGACAAAAAACCTGATCGAGATTGAGGTCATTGACCCGGAAGCTGTAGTATAATACTTGTTACAGGTTATATTATACATTCCAAATGGTTAATAATATATTAAATATCACTGTTAAAATTAATGATCTTTTGATGCTCAGTAGTCTCTAATTGTATAGAAACAGTTATGCAGCAGAAACGATTTTACTTGGGATTTAAACTTTTCTATCGAATTTAATCGTTTCATGCCATCTGGCAAAGTGTTGTAAAATGTACATGAATGTGAATTTTATGTAATGAGCTGTTGATTCTGTCACCTGATGAATATGATTACTACGTCGAGTATTATAGTAGTAGACATAGGCGTTTTCTGAAAATATATTCCCGCCCGTAAGCACGTCATTTTTGACAAAACCCACTGATTCGTAAATCAACAGACAAGGTAATGATAAAATTCCTAGATAAATGAAGACATGCTTACAAAAATCACGTGGGTGGGATTTGGTTTTTATTCGAACAATTCTTTTTTGTAATTTAAAAGTCTGTGAGCTATAAGATGTATTTCCCCAGAATATTATGCCATATCTCAGGCGGGAATGAACATTCGCGAAATATGGACAACGAGCAGTAAGAAGGCTGGTTGAATTTAAATGAATTCTGAACGCGTAGATTAATGAACTTAATTTTGTGTTCAATTCATTTAAATGTGCGTTCCATTCGAGGTTTGACTGAATTGAGAGGCCTAAAAGTTTTGTATTCTTAACATCAGTCAATGGTACACCGTTCATTTTCAATGGATTATAGAATTGTTTATTTGAAATGGAAACGTGCATTAAAACCGTTTTCTTTTCATTCACTATTAATTTGTTATTTCAAAACGAATTTGAAATATCTAAATCTGTACTATTTACGTTTTCTTATTGCAAAGAATGTTCTATCATCCGTAAAGAGAACTGTTCTTCCGTTTCAAATCGTCGAGGGCACAACGTTAACGTATAGAAGGAAAAGAATAGGGCCTAAAATCGATCTCTGAGGAACTCCACGTGCAATTGGCAAAGAGTCAGAAAGATGTGTACATAATGTTCCATCATTCCAGTAAGATATTTCTACTCTCTAAGATCGTTTTTTAAGATACGAACAGAACCAATCTAGGGCAATACCACGGATTTCATATGAAGGTAATTTTGACAGTAAAATGTTATGATCAATGACGTCAAAAGCTTTTGAGGGATCTAAAAATAATTCAATAGGTGCTTCATTTAAGTCCAATGATGAGGCGACATCTTTAAGAAAATAAAATATAGCTGTTTCCGTTGATTTTGATTTTCTAAATCCATGTTGGCAATCTGAGCGCGTCGTGTTTACTGAGAAAAGTTTCCATTCGTACGTAAAAAAGTCTAATATTTTTGGAAAACTGACAGAAGAGATATAGGCCGATAGTTCTGAATTTCATTTTTGTTGCCTTTTTTGAAAAGTTGCTTAATCTTAGTTGTTTTAAAAATACCTGGAAATGTTACGATGCATATGGATGCATTAAATATGTGAGTTAACGGGTGTATAATGGCAAGCGCACAGTTTGTTACAAACAATTCGGAAATTCGTCTAAACTGGCCGAATATTTATTTTTTAGTTTACCGATTATTTTGAGAATTTCACAGGAAGAAGTTTCGCAAACGAACATCGTGACTAAAATGTTTTGGGAAATGTCTGATATTGAATTTTGTGGTTGAAGACTCTTAGTGATATCCGCAGCAATTCTCGAAAAGTTTTTGGTAAAGAGACTAGCCACTGTTACCGGGTGGGTCACATTTCTATCGTTATATTTTAAAACAACATTCTCTACAAGGTTTCTTGTTGATTTGTTCTTATTTTTTATGATATTCCACATTGCTTTTCTTTTTTATTTGAGCTCAAAATATCCTGATTGAGTTTCATGATTTTAGCCTGCCTTATGACTTTTCTTAACAATGATTAATATTTTTTTAAATAGAGGAGGAAATCGTGAGATACTTTATAATCTTTAGAAATGAGAGAAAGAATTCGCTTGTTTTTACAAGATGTCCTAATTCCTTGTGTTATCCACGAATTGATTTTCCGTGAAATATTTAATTTTCTTTTTGAAGGGGAAAGCAAATATAAAGTGAAAAGAAAGCGTTGAGAAAAAAGAAAAAAAACATTAATCCAATAATTCTGGATCTTAAGAATCTCTGAGGATTTCCAGCTTCTAATGTCCTTAATTGCTTGGAAACAGTCCTCTTCCGAGAATACGTGAAGATGTTCCACAGTTTCCACAAGTTTATCGGCAGCATCAATTTCGGATTGGAGCCAAAATCTGTCTTTGTTGTAGGATGTGCTTTCAAAGAGCCGATTCTGTACCAGGAAATCTACTCCATGTTTGTAATGTCTAATGCATTGATCCCATGCTTGGATTTTCTCTTATTTTCTCAACTACCATTAGCGTTTTTTTGTCATTTTCAATTTGGTATATTTGTTCAACATGGTGTGTTTTTCATTAAACATCAGACGTTTGCGATTGTTTAGAAGATGCCTCGGTTAAGTGTGAGATTTTACGACGAGTATCGGCTATCAATTTTATAACTCTTTTCGTCCATGTGGTACCGAGTTGTTTACTCTGTTTGGCTGTCGGCCGTCGGTGTTCTTGGGTTGCCCCAAAATTATTTGAGATACCAGAGATACTGATGCATATACGACGTGATGTATTTCAGTAATATCTAGATTTCTAACTGGGGCGTGTACCACATCACTTAAGACAGAATTTTCTGTCTCTATGACTCTCTCAGCTTTAGCATTTCACATATCCTCCAAACGGTGCACGAGATTCGAATGGAAGTAGAAGAACTCGTTCTATCACCTATCGAAGAAGATTTCCAATTATGTCAATATCGTGTGCTAGATGAATTTTCACCACTGACGGAAGTTTCATTGGGTAGAGATAAATCTTGAACAGGATAATCGTTTTCAAGGATATTAGATGGTTTTAAATCTTCGTCATGTGGATAGTTCCATCAAAGAACATACTATAAATCACTCTAAATGCAAGAAAGTTGTTCTGATGTGAATTTTCCACCACTGAGTATGTATCGTCGTTGACTGGCAAGCTTCTTTTAATACATGATAGGTCTGAAAGATATCTGGGTTTCGTTCTCTCCATATTTTGTGAACTTCAATTTATGAGCCTCCGTATTTCGCTCTTGTTTAGTAAAAACACCACATCACCTCCTTCAATTCATCCTGGGTCCATCTCTGACGATGACTTCGAGCTTCAGCCGGCTCTATGTCCATTGAACTAACATCCGTTGAATGGCCAAGCCTGCGGTTGTGTTCGAGTTGCCTCTTCCGTGATCTTCAATCCTTATTCTCCTTCGAAGATGCCGTCGAGACTGTCCTCTTGAGCACTTCTATGACTGACCCTCCCCTTCAATTTAATCAGCAAGGGTGTTCTATCAGTTGTTAGGCTACCGCCGACATAGCTCTCAGGCTCAAGGGGATACTTAAACTTCACCACCAACTACAAGGTTGCGTACTCCCTAGGAGGAGTTGTTATTGTTATTATTATTATTATTATTATTATTATTATTATTATTATTCCTCTAATTCACGATTAAAAATGTTATGAGTCGGTTAGTAATAAAATCTACTCCAGGTTACAACCAGCTTCCTAAGGAGCAGATCTAGGAACAGTCAGTGCCTTTACAATACTTTGCGCAAAATGTGGGCTGTTCCAAATTAAGCAATTTCTCGCACTTCCCAGTCTTTTAAATGCACTGGGATTTTACCCAGGCTTTTGCGAATTTTTTGCAGAACAAGTTCCAGAACTCCGATAACTGTCGGGACGACCTCTGCTTTTACGCTCCACATTAGGCTGATCTCGATTTCCAAATTCTTGTATTTAAGACGTTTCTATGCCTCCTTAGTTACGACGTTTTGATCGCAACATCTACAAGTTGTCACTTTTTTCTCCAAATCTTGGATAACAATATCCAGTTAGTTTGTCGTTAGCGTGTGATCAGTTTGAATTTGTTGGTCACAAAATTGTACACTCCAATAGACGTCACCGATTTTAGTGAGTGTTCGTACCACGTGAAGCATGTATTTGGAACTTCGAGGGCGTTACAGATCTGCCAGTGGAGGTAACTAGACACCTGATTAATAATAATAATAATAATAATAATAATAATAATAATAATAATAATAATAATAATAATAATAATAATAATAATAATAATGGGGTCATGTGACTGACGTGAGTCTGGTGGGGTCTTATCCATGCCCATTGGTAAACATAATTAAAATACCAGTAATGCCCCCCTATAATGTGGATACCGGATTTGGGTCAAAAGACAGAAAGCTCTTCTCTCTCCTTCTCGCGGTGGCCCCTGGGTACTCTCTGAGGTCAGAGCTTATAGAGTAGCTAATAAGAGCAGGGACACGGGACACTGTGAAATCCTGACAGAAAACCAGCTGGAAATGACGTCTATTTCCCTTAGGCGCGGCCTATTTCTGCAAACCTGACTCGAGGTAGAAACAGCACTGCCCCCTTTATGGAGATATGAATAGGAAAAGTAAGGTGAGAAGGTCGCTGCCTGGAGATAGTCAGGGCATGTCTGGCTCCTATGGCGGCCGTAGCAGCATGCGAGCCACCGGTGGTACGACGCTGAAAAGGTGGGCGCCTAACGGGTCACTCGAACAAACGTCAGCCAAATCCCAAGAAAACAACCCACATCCTGTGGCTTCACCTGCCGATAGTGTTTTGCCCGAGCAGCTGCGCGCAACCACTAAGGCAGGGAAAGTGAGGCAACGTGTGAAGTGGACGAGTAACTTGAATGAGCATATTATGCCCGTCTACTACAGAGCCACACGTTTAGAAACAGAAATGATTGGATACATTCGGAACAAGCTCTTAGCTCTCAAACTTTAAGCAAAGAAAAGCATCATTAGGAACACCTAGTGATCAATATTGAGGGCAAAATTGATAAAACATACCAAAAAATAAAGTTTCAAAAATCTCGTGAAAAGAATCCGACTTTAACTGTATTAGACAGACAAAAAGAAATCGCAGCGCAAGATTAAAAGATCATACGAATAATATCAAAGAGCCCTTAAACAGGTATAATTCACTTCTCCAATAAATACTTAGATTATAAATTTGAAATAAATTTTGAAAATTTGATTGTTTTAAATTGCAAGGAGGGATATTTGCCTGGAAAACCTCAGAGAATTTACAAATAAAGCTACACAAGTCCATGAATATCATGGTTCTAATTGAGGAAACTTCTAGTATTTATAATAATTTGTTGTTGAGAATAAAAGATAGTCATTTTCTACGCGTAAGATACTCTCTGCGTATATCGGTCTTTAACTTTCTTTACCACCTCTTTCCCTGACCTACCTTTTTTGTCCGTCCCTCTGTTCCATGTGTCGTTGCCCTCCGTCCACACCACTGACTTTCGTAACTCAGTATGAAGAAAAGACGCATTCAGTATTTAACGGTTGTTAGCATGATCCACCGGTCAGTGCTTTAAAATTTTACCTATGAAGATTTTATGCATTTTGCAATTATTATTAATTACAATGAAAGCCGTAATGTTCGCACCTATGTGGTACACGGATCTACTCAGTTTTAGTTTTTGCTTCTCAATTTCAATAATAATTTTCAACTCTACTATTAATAATTACATGAATTTCAGCCTTTAAAAGAGGTGAATTTTTTATCAAAACGTTGGCATTGTAGCTATGAAAGACAACTGATATATATATATATATATATATATATATATATATATATATATATATATATATATATATATAAACCTGGTTTTCGTGTTCACAGCCATATCAAAAATATAAAAAAATCTGTCTATAATTAAAACTCCTGGATTAAACGTCTCAAGGAAAATAGTTTTTAGTTGCGGTTCGCCCTAAATAATCTACCAATCTTTGAAAGCTTTCAAAACTTTTACGTGCAGCCCGATAATCCGCTTCAATCAACCTCCAAACGAAAATATGTCTTTGGGGATCGTCCCGCTGTGGGCGACTGCGCGTCATCCTGTCACACGACCGCATTTCCAGGAACAGCCAGCGGCAGGGCCCTCCGGACGGCAAGGGCGCTGAATTTACGATCTTGCCTTGAGCATTCCGGAGGCCGAGGAATCTGCCGTTCCAGCCTTGCGCCCGCACGCCCCGCCCCTCCCCTCCCCAACCCCAACCCCAAGAAGTTCCACCGCGCACCTCATCCCAAGCGATGAGGAAGGGCTGGAAAGAGACTCTCGACACTTTAATCTGTTCTTGCGGCGGCACGGGCAGGAAACGGATGCTGCTTCCACTTAGCGCGTCACCAAGTTGAGGCGCGGGCCACGTGGCTGCGACTAATTCGCGTTCCGTCGAGATGGAGTCGCGCCAAGTTCTGCTTGGATGAGCGCTTGTCTTTCCGGGAAGGGACGGCGCTCATACACGGACGGCCGATGGAGCGTGGCGGCGTCAGGTTTAGGCGAGTAGCTTGCTAATTGGCAGTCAGACCACATTGTGTTGGAGTAAGCATCGGAGATTTGGAGATTTTTTTGAGCTCCACATCTAAAATGGGAATTTCTCAGTTTTAACCGGATCAGTTTAACAGAGGCCGTTTAAAAGATTTGAAAAATAAATTTCACTTGTATAAAATAATGTAATTTATACTCATAAACGAGAAATCAACAACGTGTAACCGACATCGATATCACAAAAAGTAGCGTATGAATAGATATGAAATTTTACAGGCTATTCTTCAGGATTGTCGCAGTGTCCTTGCAAAGTTTGGTAAAGACTAACACAATCCAAATGCGGAATATTTATTAATTTAAATAATATGTTTGTAGGTACCACGACCATTTTTCGCCTCTCGCTTAGAGCACGTGGTTCCTAATATATTCTTACTTTCTTTTTTCTTTTCAATGCATAATCAATTATTATTAATCAAACAGGTCCACTTATTTTTGACATTCAAGGATACACGTATTTTGCGTGTATTATTACGTATAGTATTTTCTGATGACGTTTCAGCTACACCTTTTGGCTTTCTCCAGACCTGTTTTTTAATTGTGCATTTTAACAATTTTTAGTACAACATTTTTAATACATTTTACAATAAGAATCTGCTGACAGAAGCTTACCTTATAAATTACAGTTGAAATCCTACTATACTAGCATAATTACATTACATACATTATATACATTATTATTATTATTATTATTATTATTATTATTATTATTATTATTATTATTATTATTATTATTATTATTATTATTATTATTATTATTATTATTATTGTAAGAGTGCGTAATTCCGCTCGCTGTTACTTCATTTCTGTTAACCGTCTCCTCGAATACTGAAGACGGTTACAAGACGAAACATGTAATATTCAACGGCTAAGGAAGGGTAGGTAACAATGAGTAAGTATTAATTTTGATTTTTGTTGTTAAACTGGAAAAGCAGGTTGTCGCTTCAAACGTTTAACATTGCAAAAGTAAAAAAAAATTGATGGTTCAGATTTTTCTTAAATAAAATCTGTTGTAAAAAATTAAGTCTTTAAATAAGTTCATGCACGAGTTTTTTATTAAAACGAGTGATTTTCACCTAATTTATGCTTTAAGTTGATGTAATTTATAACCAAAATTCTCAAAAAGTCCTCAAAATGTTTGTTTTAATTGTTTTGTCGTAGGACGCTTAAAAATGACGGAGGTCTCATTTGTTGAACTTTTTCAGTTTTCGAATTCGAAATTCATTACTCCATTTTTAATCTTGTGAACGTCTTAAAAATTGACAATTAAAATTTTTGATCGTCTTTTTTCATTCTCACTTCGACTCATTACAATGTAGTAAAATGTAAATTTAAATTTATTGCCAATTAAATTTTTCCATTTGAAAATTATTAAGCCTACATCCCGTACAGTAGCGACCGCGCGTCGTTCCCACCTCTGAGAACCGCGGTTCAAATCCCAATCGATCCACGTGGAATTTGTGGTGAACACAGAGTTAGAGGCAGGATTTCTCGGGGTTCCCTGTTTCTCCTGTCCGTTATTCCACCACTCACTCCCTATTCATTCACATTACTCATTACAACATCCCCTATTATCTACGCCATCGTCATGGTCATTACGACATGCCTCGGTGTTAATGTCGGTCCCTGGAGGTCACGTTCAGATTCAGTCTGCGGCTATAATACTGTCACTCTGCATTTGTTAGCATATGAGAAATAGGTTAATCACTGTATTGCCACGACGCACAATGCAACTATTTATATAGTTTCGGAATTTGCTCATGTTTATGGAACTTTGAAAATTCTTTAAGAAATAAATAATTCTAGTAGACACAGTGTGGCTCATTTCGCATGTGCTAGACGAATTATGTTATCACACCACAACTATCGCACTTCATCACTGACCATGGCACTGTACCACAACTAACTACCAACAAGAAACTGTTCGCAGCAAATGTAAGTGTAACTTCCGGGCAATTCTTTGTTTACTTTTCGTGCAAGTTCGGATATTTGGGTCTGCGATCTTCTGCTTCGGCCTATGCCTTCTATTTCGTTTGTTGAAATTAATACCTTCATCGATGTAACATCTTCGACACTAAGTCGAATTCAGCAGCTGCCAGGAGGAGAATTCTATCGGCCGGCTGCTCTGATCGGTAGTTTTCCGTGGTTTCTCCGATCAACTCTAGGTGAATACCTTACAAGTAGTACCTTAACAAACGGGTGATAACCTCTCGCGATCTTTCCGTCCTATTCCTTGCCCTATTCTCACCCCTTAATCAAACTTATGCAAGCAGTATACTACCACACGAGCCAAACGGGGTTAAGAGCTTGTCTCGGTTGGGGCGGTGCCCCGCTGGTGGAATATACCAGCTTGGGACACCCCGCGCAAGCGGCCGTGAAAGTCGGCGCCGGATCTTACCAACCAGCGGGGGAAGATCACTGCGACGTGCCATGATGAAACATTCGCACCATTTACGGGTCTAACAACTACGATAGTTGACGCGCCCGGAAACCGAAATAATCTAGTGCGAAACCGAACTGTGTGCCGTGAAACTACTGATTTATACCGTCAAATGTCATTATTCACTGTTTACTCATAACAACCCAGACGGTTTTCAGTTTCTTATTGCTAATGGAGACGTCATATTTGAAAAATCTTTTTGCTCGTTAATACATATTCTATTAGTAATAGTATTCGAAAGAAAAAAAATTAGTTGCTCAAATTTTACGATAAAATCTTGGAGAAGCAAAAATGATATTATAGATGTTGCGGATGATGTGCCTTATTGGGAGATGTCTCCCTTATTGGGAGATATCTAAAGATGAAGTTGGTTAACCTTTTACATACTGGATTTCTTTCCGCATATCTATAAGAATACACACTAAAGTTGGTGTATGGTTGTTATTTTTCAGTAGGGACTGAATGTGTTATTTTAATTTTGACAGCGAAGCTGTCTCTTGCAAATGTATTTTTTTAAAATCACAATGTAAGTGTAATCACTCTGACTGGGGAGAGTACAGAACGAGTATAAACCGCAACGTTGAAGCAAATAAGTAAATGATACTTGTTGTGTTCAGAAATAAACATGCAATGGAAATACCAATAGTTCCTTTATCATGAGTTTACAATAAATAAAATCCAAATTGTATCATTACCTCGCAGTTCACCATTTACAGAAGAAAATACTAAGTCCGCAGCAGTCTCCGTAACCAATGCCCCTAATTACAGCACACCACTCTCCAATAGTCTCAAAATACAGGGCACTGTTCACGTAGGCAATAGATACTTCGATCCAGGCTCGAGCTCTCAGTTGCCAACTTCCTGAACTGGATTACCAACTGACTCCCTGGCGCTCGCAGCCCCTTTGTAGTAAAGGCGACGTCACATCTACGACTCTCCGCGAACCTCGCCGTTGCGGTGGCTGCCATCTCAGAGCTGGCGAGCTCAGAAAGCATGCCCTGCCGTGCGCGCGCCTATTTCAAATGTCCCAACACATCTATAACAATACTGATCTCCAACGTCTGTTTATTTGGCCAATGAAAGACTGTTTACTGACGAGGCCACATTTACACGAGAGAGGCTGTTCAACAATCTTAACCAGCACTTCTGGGCTGGGCAAACTTGCATGTCACACACAAGCAATTTCGAAGAGACATTTACTGTTAACGTGTACATGTTATAGCTGATATTGTTGGAGATGTTCTAGTTGGACTTCTCTCAGTTTTTACAACGAACTTCAACACTTCTTAATCATGTGCCCTTGGAATTGAGGTCGCAATGCGACTTCATCACGACGGATGTTCTGCTCATTATGCGGGCTTTGCATAATTTTCTTAATGAGCAATTTCCTGGCAGGTGAATAGGAAGGACAGGGTATACGGTGTGGCCATCACGCTCACCAGATATTGCATCCTTAAATTTCTTTTCTTGGCATCACATGAGAACCATTATTGGGCTAAGGTCTGAGAACAACGTATATCACTGCAAATTACCCGTTGATAAATCTAATCTTTTTTTATCTATCTCAGTAACGTCAAAACTGATTATTATATTTGTGTTTTAGAAATAACATTAATGTACTGCGACCCACCCCTCCGCCGGCTAGCTCAGAATGGGTTTTCAAGGTGGGCGCAAAATAAAAAAATACAATTAGAATAGCGGGGATCAGGGTCATGTGGGCCGTTGTGGATTGAATGCACTTACACAGAAACTCAAGTCGAATCACTTTCCACTTACTTAAGTATATTCTAATTAAATTGCTGTTACAGTAAATGAACATAAAACACTTTACATATACAAGAATTTTGTCTTGCTGAAAAAAAAAAACAACTTACACTCTTAATAATTAACTACACTGTTTCCTTTCTCTCATTTAAATCAATTTCAAAGAATACTTAAAACTTTGCCTAATCATTCCAGTCGTAAATTTCCTAGTTGCAACTTTACAATTAGCTAAGTTTCTCTTGAAAGAAAAGATTGATTCTATTTTTCACAGAATATCGGTATAAAGAACCTGTACTAATACTTTCTTTCCGAAACAAATTATTCCTTCTAATATCTACAAATTGTTCAAGTTGGCACGACCTTACTGTGTCTTCTCACGGCGTAGAGAAATCTGCGGCGTCGACTCTTCCAATCGCTCGATGTCCTTGTCCTTGCAGCTCGGTCGGGAGCAAAGCCGCCCCTCTGCAGAACCGCACGGTCGCCCCTTTCCAGTACCGTTGTTCAACTCACGATGTGGCCTCCGTCTCGTTTTCCGTTGATACTCTTTTCGTATTCTTTTATAGAATGTAACTAGCTTTTAATTCCATATTTAAAAGAATCTACAATACGACAACTGAGTCTATTGTATAAGAAGAATAAATATAAAAATAAAAAACTCCTCGAATGTCTTGAAGAGTTTTTATCGTAGATGCAGTCCTAAAGTCCGTAGCAGTACGAGGTGCCGCCTTCTCGTGATCGGTAGGTCCTCACTCTCCAGCTGTTACTTCAGAAAAAAAACAACTTTTTCTCCCGACTACCGGTGTCGCATACTCTACCGAGACGCTCTCTTACGGATATAGTTCGTAGTTTCCATTTTCGGATTGTATTCATGCGCGTTGGCGCGCGTTCAAACAGCTTATCTTATTCTTGAATATTGATGTGCTCCGTTTTCCGAGACCTCGGCAAAACGGATGGTCACAGTACTTTGACTTAAAATACACATGTTTACTACTTGTTTGATACTGCCTGAACTGTATGCATCTGTGGAAGACAAGTGCGTATACCAGCGACGGAAACCGAAGAACGCATTCCAAAGACATAAAATTTTATTTGGTAGAGCTTTCTATTGTCGTAAGACGCAGCCTGATTGATGGATTTTCCTGACTAATGGGGTTTCTTTCATTGCCTAGTGGCTGATGAAGCGGTGTGGATTGACACTTTCGAATGTGAGTTAAAATTGTTGACAATTACGTTATCGTTATCTATATTTTGATCTTGCTGCATTGACTCAGCGTTTACCAGGTATTCAGTATCTGAATGATAAATAAAAGACAAATAAACAAAAAGTGCCGTCAAACGTTTTTTACCGTATTCTAAAAAATCATTCGTTGAAGCAATATAGCTCCTAATTTAGGAATACAAACGTATTATAGATATGACCGTCTCATAGACAAATTGAAATGTGCGTGAAAAAGTGAAATGAAAATAGGAAGAGAATAATCACACGACTAATATACTTCGCTAGCTACTTTTAGGAACGATATCTTAACTTTAAATATTTTGTATTTTCATTTTCCTATTGCTAAAGTTTACGAAATAAAGAACTTCGTCATTGTTCAAAATGGAGGAAAATATTCTGCATTGAAAGGCAACAAAATTAATCTTTTAAAATCAGATTTGCGTTTTTGTTAAGGATGTTTTATAAATACTGATTTCTGAAATCCTAGTGTCTTCTTTGGTCTGCAAACTTCTAATACGGTAACTTCTGTGTCATGCATACTCATTGTTGTAAATCATGAATTTTCCTGGATGAATAGACTGCAGTAAGACAAGTAACTGTTGCCTAAGAGCGGAATTCACAATAATTCTATCTTTCCGTTAGCACCTTTACTTTTCAAAATGGGAAACGTAAATGTAGTTTAATATCATACACGCAATGCATTCGCGGAATTAAGTGCTCTGAGAGTCTTTAGACCACTGCATTTTACGAAAATTAAAATCTCTCAAAGTAATAAAGTTTCCGAAATTCCAGCAGAAACACTTTTGTCAGTGGAACAAGATAAAAGGGAATTAGAAAGGTCGGGAAAGCACGCTGGAACTGTATCACTTGTTGTGAGGAGCTTTAATCCTCGAACGAAAAGTGGATAAACCCGTTGATGCCGGTGGGGGATTAACAGGAATTAGTCTTGCGAAGCCAGAGAGGGTCTCGGGAAAGTAGAGGCGCCATGCTGGGACGCTCTTAATGACCCTGTTTCTCAGATCCCGATAGTGGAACGCTTGATTCTCTTAGCATTGGACTCAGTGAGTAAATATTCCGGGCGCCTCAACTACTTAGGTTGTTGACGTAGTGTAGTTATAATATCCCGACAGTTGTCAATGTGCCTCCTTTGCGGGAATGTGATTTCAGGGTCTGTTGTACACGACAGTTTACGGTGCTTTCCCCTCTAGGTATCCCAGCGGGACACCCGCCCCCACCAGAGTCAAGCTCCTGACAGGCCTGCCGACATGTGTGGTGGTGTAGTGCTTGTAAGTGTAAGTGTGTAAGAGGAAAGAGAAGGGCAGTGATTTGCAGGAAAGATCGCGCGCGATCCGTGGCCCGTTTGTTAGGGTACTGCGTCGGCATTTGCCTCGTGTTGATCGGAGAAACTACGGAAAACTACCGATCAGAGCAGCCGGCCGTTAGAATTCTCCTCCAGACAGCGACTGAATTCGACCCAGCTGAAAAACTAGTGTCGAAAATCCTGCCGCCGTCAGGACTCGGAGCCTGAGGCGCTGCAGAGATCAGTTGATGCACTGGGCTACCGCTCCCGGTCCATTTTCGAGAAATTATAACTTAACGTAATTTTTTTTACGCACAATTTCTACAGAAACTCACTAAACCGCCTCCAATAAATTTCGACAGACATATGCTAGTTTTCATTCAATTTTGAAATAAAAAGTTAGTAAAACCATTAGGCAATTTCTGGCAAGTAATCTGCGTTATCTTAATACTTTTACGAGGGACAAGCTGGATCCATGAATATGTGAAAATATTCCGCACTTAGTAAATAATTGTTTCCAATGTCAAAATAGTTTCATAGATAGCTACTTTGAACGTTTCTGGCAACCCGTGCTACGAAATGAAACACCCTCCAGATAAGTATCAGAACGTCCAAAAAAGACCAATTTTGTAGATTACATCATAAGAAACATAATTTGTGTAAGGGATACGAAATTCCTGCTGAAAAGGCTTAAACGCATCGTTTCCTAGATATGCACAATCATGATAAAGTGTCTCTCAATGTTATTCGTAGGTTCTTTCTCTCCATCTTGAGTGACTAAATTAGAAAGGAAACGCTGCGACTTCTTTATACCAGTGAAGGACGTAATAGAATGGGGAGGAAACTGAAATGGAAATAAGCAAAACACGTGACACGACAAGAACAACAAAGATGGGCAGCTTAAACAGCATTGTGGAACCCAAAATTTGGTTAGAGATGCTAGGGAAAACAAAGAAGGAAACGGTCACATCTATTCAGGAAAGAGGCTGATATGTAGTCTCGTGAAGCACGCGACGAGAAGTTATGAGATACATAACAGAGAACATTTCGGGCTAGTTGTGTAAAGTCCTTAGCGTGCATATGTATATTTCGATTCGTGTGCTGCTTGACTTTGAAATGAATATTGAATGTATCTGTTGTATCGAATTCCATGTGTGGTATGTTGCTGTTGATCATGTAATAATACCGTTAGTGGCCTTTCTTGAATACGTAAGGTATTATTTCCTTGATACAAATTTATGTATTTTTTATTGTGTCTCGATTTACGTTATATTTTGTTTTGATTTATGTATTCTTGTTTCTATACACAGACCATACCGAAAGGTGGGAGACTTTTGCCCTGAAGGGATGTACTTGAACGTAAAATACATTATGGGTTAAGTGTGTTATCGTTCGTTGCGGGTTGCATGACCGCCCTTGTGTTCCATTTTCCCTTTGCGAGCTTCTATTTGTTTTCTTAAATCTGATGCATTACTGGGGAGTAATTCTCCCTCCATCTGTAGACCATGTACGAGTATTGTGTCGATAGTTTTTTTATAAACGATAGAAAACCATTATCTTTCCTTAGTAGTACAAAGCCAAAAACACACAACAAAAAACTCATGAAAACTGGTTACATGAATTGAAACAAAAAAACTACATGGAAATTTATTTCACGTAGAGCAATGGAGATAGGTATTACGTAAACTAACTGAAGATTTCATATTGCTGAGTGTATGTTTACTTACAGTGGAAACCATATAGTAAACCTAGTGCTATATACACGATGTCTTCTTACGTAGTGAACTTCACCGAACCATTTTGGGTTTCTGGTAGTTCATGTTGTTTTTCTCTAGTGCAGTCACAAAGGCACCGTCAGCCGTCGATAAATTATTTTCCATTTTCCAGACTCCTCCTATTATACAAAGTAGGAAAGAGACATGCCGTAGCCGAGGCATCGTCGCCAGGTCATAAAGAGAGATACTTTTGTAAAGGATGTCATAAAAGTGCAGCAAACAGAGTGCAGATGCACCAGGGACGCAAGCAATGGCTGACAGCAGTGTGGAGTGAATTCTAAGACTTTCAACTTCTGCATATTCTCTGGGGCATCTGCAGTTCGTGGTCCGTAACAGAGCAATCGTTTGCCATCTCTCATTAAATGAAATTCTGATCGGTTGGGATTTAATACAGAGATATATGTCTTCTGAAAGAATTTAAATAGCTATTAAAATATTTATTTTCATTACTTACGCAATACGCTCCCATACAACAACTCACAACTTTTATTCTCATCTACATTACTACGTTCTGAGGTATGAAACAAATCGTTTATTCTATTTAAAGGAGTACTTCCGAGTAATGCACCATTTTCTCTGTTGTAATTTTAATTTTCTCCCGATTTCATTTATTAAAGTGTTTTTGAAGCAGTGTAAATTTTTTGGGGTAATTTATTTCATTGGTAGTGCCACGTATTGTAAATAAACAAGTCTCGTCAATGTTTCGTTTTATCACTGATCCGTGTGCAACAACAAATTGAGAAGGTAATTGATAATGCGTTTGTACATCCGTTAATATAATTCAGATGCGAGAAAAGTAACGCTTTGTGCAGTGGAATGTCCCTTGATGTAATGTGCCAATGTCCGATGATAAAATGTCTGTTGACGTAAGGAAAGTCAAATTTTCTCTTCTTAAAGATATTGCTTCATGTATGGATCAAATGAAATTCGTGGTATTACTTTAGATTGGTGTTCTTTGTACCTATCTTACACAACGATCTCATAGTGTAGAAATACCGAACTTTAATGATGGGGCATTATTTACTCATATCCGAGTCATTGCCAATTGCACACGGGGTCCCGCAAGGTTCGACTCCAAGTCGCACAACTGATCGAGATAATTTTGATACAATAATTTGATTTAATATAAATTTTCATATAAGAATTTTAAATTAAAAAAATTGATATTTTCTACAAATTAGCATATGGAACGAGCTGCTGCCAATTTTCAAGAACCCTATTCCTCGATGTCGATACATGTTGCTAGCCATTAGGCAGCCCCAGCAGAAACAACTGCGAGGGTCGCAAACGGAGGATAGCAGGCGCGGACTACGGCCAGATGGCGCAGACGCTGAGCCCAACAGTAAGACCGGCCATTCCGCACAATTAACGGCGAGCCTCGGAAGGCGGGCCGCGCTAGAGCGTGCTGCCACGGTGGCTGGACTCAACTTTAATTTAAGGTTATGTGCGCCCCCGGAGGCAATGCACTAGGTGCAGAAGGCATTCGCATTCAAACGAATCCGAAAAGTTGTCAATGTTATTGGTTATGTAAATATCATTATCTTTCTTTAAAAATTACATAAGTCCATTAAAGCAAATTTTACAGGCAAGAGAACAGCTCATATTTGAAATTATTACCTGGAAGTCGGAATGAAAGTGGTAGTGTTAATGAAACCCTGTTTAATATATTATTATTATTATTATTATTATTATTATTATTATTGATTTACACATTGCTGGCCCACAGGAAGACCTGATTCTCAAATAACAACGGGCTTTTCGCCAAGTGTGTTATTTGCTATTTATTTAAGAATAAATCCCAAAGGTCCCAATGGATCCCAAGGTCCAATCTGATAAATGCCGCAGATGTAACGTGTGGACATAAAATATGGATCACATCATTTCAGGATGTGCAATCCTCGCACAGACAGATTACACAATGCGCAATAACCAGATCGCTTCCATTATACACCAACAAATTGAAACCAACAATAAATTTAGTGATCATCATGCCACTACACATACAAACCTGAACATGTGTTAGAAAATGAAAAGGTCAGAATTTATTTCGATCGCACAATTTTGACGCACCAGACTCTAGAACATATCAGGCCAGATATTGTGATAACTCTCAAGGTGCCAAAAACTACTTTTCTTATTGATGTTGCAGTCCCTTCTTACAGGAACATGCAAAAAGCATTCTCGGTAAAAATAAGGAAATACAGCGATCTGGCATATCAAATAAATGGAAACAGGAAATCTTCAATGGAAACAGGACCAAGTGTTCACTCTCACAAAAATAATCTCCATTAATGGCCTTATAGAAAAACACGTCAAAGAGAAAACCTTCAAAACTTTGATATCCCTCTAAGGCTTTTTTAAAATTAATGCAGAATTCTGTCATCTTAAATACTTAATAATAATAATAATAATAATAATAATAATAATAATAATAATAATAATAATAATGGCCAATTCAATGTCCTAAAAATCCCACATGTACTTAACGCAAGATGCGAGTGATTCCCAGTAAGGCGGTCTTCTGTCTCATCGTAACGTACGAAACATTGAATTGAAATAATGATGGCCATGCCCCCACTTGTTTTGAATGAAATTAATTGAGATAGTTTCGGACTGAAGTGAATGACACTCATTTTTTTTCTGGAACTTACAGAGCTTCGGTTACATTACAGTATGCTAGACCCGTCAAGGACTGAGGGGTTATTATGTTTCGTCAGTTTTTTGCGTATAGCCCTCAGATCCCAATTTACAATTGGGGCAACCGAGAACATGTCTCCAGAGTATTTCAGTTCTATCTGGAGATCGCTATATTTGTATACTCATGCTTCTTTCGACCTCCTGTTTGACTTTCAAATTCGCTGGGAAGTCCACTGCACTTGTTTGATTCTCTTCAACGACGGTAAAATGTTTTCTACTACGATTCAGCCCATGGTCTCCCTGGATTTTGAAATTCTAGTTTTTTTTCGTATTTTTAGCCACCTAGGGCAGGTTGTGCTTCCACTATTAGTATATTCTACCTATTAGTATATTCCACCTAAAGTATTTTTCGCAAGCCATACACTTCTGCATAGATTTCACGGTAGAACGGTGGGCAATCTGTTCGGAAGTAGTTTGAAATCGTTCTGCGTAATGTTGCTAGAGACACAGATAAAAAATTGTTTTCTTCTGTTGTTTACACAGTCTGCACTTGCGGTCTACGTTAGTTACTATTTTGGCTTTAAAAGCTATGGTTCTTAGAGTCTGTATTTGGGCTGCTAGGACCGTATTTTTTGTCTACATCTTATGGGATTAATTTCCATAGGAGAAAAGCTTCCCACTTTTCCCTTAAATTACCGTGCCTACCGTTCGTGGAGCAGCTTGTCATTTCAAATTCTTTGTAATTCCTGATGTTAACTCTTTCTATTTACGGTGCTAATTCTCTTCCCAGCTTCATGATGCCATACGTATTTCCACGAGCCACATTTGCATTGAACTTTCGATGTACTCTACCAGTGCTTGCTTTTCGCTTTGACTCTTATTTGAAGACATCAACAGCCTACAGAACTCTAACAGAGAGCGAGAAATTCTGCCAACATTACTGCACGGGAGAAGTGCTCGATTAGCTGAAATGAGATTTCTGGTTTCACGATCCAATTATTCAGATCTGTTTGCATTCAGTCTATTATACAGAAGTGTGCACAATGCCCGGTGCTGCACAGGTGCTGATACCCTGGATGAGATTTCCCCCATTGATCTTGGTCCTGAGAAGTCTACATCCTCGTCATTTGTATTACGTCGAGGTGGAGGGCGTAACTTGTGTGTGGCAGATATACGCATCTTTCTAAAAGCCTGGGTACTTGAAGACCTTCTCCATGGACAAACCTCTTACTGGCATCTTGTCGGCGCTGATCTTGCATCGCTGGCATCTTGTCGGTGTGCTGATGATTCTACTTCGATGGATACTGAGAATGTCGCACTTATCTCCGCCTAATTCAATCACGTTGTCACTTAAAGCACGAGTATTGTATTTATCAGCGACAACTTGAGTTCCTTCAAATGGAGGAGGTATAATAATATAGGACTCGTCTTCCAAGTTATATAATAATAATAATAATAATAATAATAATAATAATAATAATAATAATAATAATAATAATAATAATAATAATAATAATAATAATAATAATAAATTACAAGTAAATTCCAAGATTATATTGAGGACAGAGAAATAATGACAGAACAACAGAAAGGTTGCAGTCGATTGCATAAAGGATGAAAAGAACAACTTCTAACAGATATGGTCATTCTCCAACAAGTACATAAAAACTATAGAAACTTTCACCTGGCTACAGGAACTACAAGGTGAACATTGACTACAAGAAAGCATTTGATAGCGTTCCTCACAGTTGGCTTATTGAAGTTCTCCGCATATACAAAATCAATGAAACCATCATCAACTTTCTGGAACATATCATGACTCATTGGAGAACATTGTCCTTAAGGCAGCAAGAGTTAACAATCTCAACAAAAGACATCAGAATTAAGCGGGGAATCTTCCAAGGAGACTCCTTAAGCCCACTGATGTTCTGTCTGGCTCTAAATCCCCTATCAACACAAATTAACAGAATGGCTTCCAAATTCGTAAAAATAAGAAGACTATCCACACCATATCACATTTGATGTATATGGATGACATTTAACTTTACAGTTCAACAGACAGACTTCAATATCTCCTTGAAATAAGACGAACTTTTTCTGACGACTTTCATATGAGTTTAGGTATTGACAAATGTAAGACGCTTCACGTTGACAAAACTGGAAAGTTACAGAAGATAGACAGCACACTCAGTGATCAAACGACAATACAGGCAATGGGCGATGAAGAAATATACAAGTATATAGGATCAAGCAGCAATTACAGACAACAAGGCAATCAAACCATCTCTAAAAAAACTGTACAAATCAAGAATCACTGCACTCCTGAAAACCAAATTAACAGGCCATAACGTGGTAAAAGCAATAAACACATTTGCAGTACCAGTATATACGTACTCATTTGGAATTATACCGTGGAGTGACACAGACCTCGAAGACATCCAGAGATTTACCCGCACAATTTTGACAAAAGTCAGACATCACCATCCAAATAGCGCAATAGAACGAGCGACACTCCCACGAAGTGAGGGAGGAAGAGGCGTAATAGATCTAAAGAACTTGTGCTACAAACAAATCCATTCATTAAGGAATTTTTATTATGAGAAACAGGCAACCTCAGAACTACACGCTGCAATAGTTGAAGCAGATACTAAATTAACTCCTCTTAACCTTAACAACAAACAGCTGGACATTGGCGTCGCGGGTTAAAGACAATAACTGCAAAATAGACATGTGGTCAAGAAAGGAACTCCATGTACTCCATGCAAATGATCTCAAGCAACCTCATGTAGACTCAAAAGCCTCAAACACTTGGCTAAAATACGGTGATCTCTTTGGCGATACAAAAGGGTTCATGGTCGCCATTCAGGCTCAAGTGATAAACACTAAAAGTTACAGGAAGCATATCCTCAAACAAACAATAGATGACAAATGTAGAAAATGCCATACTGCCATACAACAGTTGAGAGCATATAGCACATCATTTCAGGATGCAAATTAATGACCCATACAGATTACGCCTCTTGGCACAATCAAGTTGCAAATATTATTCACCAGAAACTGGCAGCGAAATCCAACCTACAACAAATGACCTGCCCGTATTACAAATATGTTCCCGATACTGTACTTGAAAATTCAAACTATAAGTTATACTATGACAGAGAAAATATTACAGATAAAACTATTCATCATAACAGACCAGACATAACCTTCGTAGACAAACGGCAAAAGATTGGCTTCCTGATTGACATAACTGTTCCACAAACAGATAATCTTCAAACAGCATATACAGAAAAAATTACAAAGTATACAGAACTAGCAGCGGAAGTCAAGGCACTATGGCATCTCCATAAAGTTCATATTGTTCCTCTGGTCATTTCGTGCACAGGAGTTATACCAAATAACATCCATAAAAATCTGGAACTTATTCAAATACCAAAATATACCTATAAAATTATGCAAAAATCGATCATCTTAAACACATGCAGGATTGTTCGAAAATTCCTAAATTGCGACGAAACATGAATTGACCTGTGTCTTGGTTATTAACCCGACACAAAGTCAAATAAAAATCCGGTGAATACCGAGAAAAACAATGTATAACAACAACAACAAATAATAATAATAATAATATAATAATAGTTCTTGAGATTGGACTTATTTTAAACCAATCTATTCTCACAACCACTAATAATGTTTAGAGCAACATACCTGTTTGTGTCGATAAATCAATTATTAATGTTCTTCTTATCGAAAATTCAGGAACTACGTATAAGTTTCCTGCACATTTGACCTGTTGCGCCTGACTAGGCAACTTAACTACTCCACAACGGGAGACAAGAGCTCTGAAATAGGGTAGGGGGTACTAGGGAAGGGAGCTCATTTGGATTGACGAGGGGAGGTTACGGCAGGGTTTATTACGACGAGGGGCAGGTTTCGATGTGCCACATCGTAGCATTCCCATTAAACCAAGTGTATGACACTAGGTTCAGGTTTGTGTGTCGTGGGGCGATCAGTGGTCAGACATTGCCTCAGAGGATTTACACAGAACTGTTTATGACTTGGGCATGGTGCAGTGAGTCAATTGCCGCTGCTAGTCGGAAGAGTGTTAAACGGAAGAATCTTTTCATTGTAAGTATCTGCTCAGTCTAGATACTTACTATTAGAACAAGCTTTGCCTCATAACAAATAACAAGTCTTCGATTAATCTGGAATGCGCATTATCCATCTTTGAAACGATCATACGTCCCTCATTAACTTACCCCTGTCAAATTTGGAACGATGTAGCAAACACCATTTGAAGAAACTACAAATCATACAAAACAAATATTTACGAAAGTCCGTGCAAGCCCCATGGTTTATTTTAAATAAGAAAATACACAGAGAATTAAAAATTCCTCCCATTAATGAATACATTGAACAGATGAACAGATTTTTCATCTTTCTTCCGTCTTGTACAAGTGCACACACATTTAATCTAGGCAAAAATGCATCAATCCCAAACTGCATTATCTCCCAATACCCCAAAGACAACCTTAAACCACAGTAAATTAGAATCAATCCACTCCCCCATTAACTTGTTCTGCTGAAGAAAACGTTAAATAACTAAAATATACAACGTAAAAGAATCTCTTCTGAAATACTGCTCTGCAGACTTTGTTTACGAGGTAACCGTGTGGCCCTCTTCAAATACTGTTAGCCGAAAGGTCGAAATTATTTGTTAATTAACTGTATATTAAAATACCTGAAAGGCATATTATGACAAACAGGCAGAAAATAAATTTTAAAAAAATGTTCGGCGGAATTTTAAGACTTCAAATAAATATTATTTTTTACTTAATTTGGAAGAATATTGCATTTCCATACTTCTCTTTGAGATATATTAAAAATAAACATAAATCATAATTTTAGGAAGTATTTGCGAAATTTGGAAAGTTGAAGAGCAGAAACCCTTGTGAAATGTATTGAGACTCTTCCCGTCACAACAGAAATGCAGGCCCTAAAATTCTTGAAAAACTACAATGACTAAGCAAGTATGTCACGACTTGACTTAAACGATATTGACTCGTATTCTGCTGTCCCTTAGTTGGCTCATGGAGAGCCTGCTAGCTTTCTGTGAGGTATCTAAGGGTTCGATTCCCGACCAGGACACCAACGAAGTTATCTGTAGCACTGTAATACAAATCGTCTCAATTTCTACAGCTGCGTGGCGAAAGAAGAAGCTCAGCCAGGTCAATTATGCTAGATACGGCGAAGGAAATGCGATATGCTTCCTACGTGTCTACCTTAACTCCAGACGAGTATAATAAATAAAAACCCAGTCCAGGTCTGGGAACAACGCTAGCAGGCAAAAGTTCATACGTTTTGTGATTTGAATTTGAAACTCTCCAATTACGACCACAGTCATATCAAGATAAATTTCTGTTTATTTATAGACAAATCTATATCAATACGAAACGCTTATAATTTTAAACGTCCTGTTATTTAATTTCCTACTCCCTATTCATCATATTTAAATTGTTCTAAGAATTCCTCCTATCCCCGCGCCAGAGGAGATGACGGAGTGATATTCAGAAATCATTCAATTATCAATAGGAGTCAATAAGCCTCGGGGGGTCACACATGATTACAATTAATGTGTAAATAGAAAAACTAATTTAAAAATAATCACACACTCCCTGCCGACGCACGTTTAATAATTAGTTGAGTCAAAAAGCAATTTGCACTGCGTACGAGTTTTCGGGCATGTAAAATTACGTATACTGATCTGAAGCAAATCTATCTCACCATTCACTCTCAGGATTGCTAGACAAAGGTTCCTCTCTAGTTTCTCCGTTCTCATTCCACGATTAAATTTAAGAGTTGGTCCCTCTTATATCGAACAATCCACGTTGTTTGTGGTAAACAATCCTTTCAGAGACTCAGGATCCAGAGACACCAGCACTTTTCTTTCAGAAACACCAACACTAGGCATGGAGGTTTCAAGAGAAGGGGGAGAGCATCAATGCATGCGTCATAAGTGGGGTAGAGCAACAATCGAAAGACGAGGTCCTATTCTGGATCCCGTCTTCCTCTTGGATACAGAGTATCAACACTGAAGGCCCAATGAATGGGGTGAAAAGTTGGGAAATGTTTGACCGAGATGTAAAGCAACAGGAGAGAAAACCAATAGTTTTGGGATGAGATCTCTCTAGCCGAGTTACGAAATTGCTAACCAAAACTCGTAATGAAGCTCTGCTCAGGCGGGGAACAATCAATCCGCGTTTCTCAGTTTACTGTGGAAGGAAGGTCTAGTTCAACTGCTTTAGACACAGCCTTCGTGCAAGGGGACTTGAATGTTCTAGTGAGCAATTATTGTTTTCTTTCCATTTGCTGAACCAAAAAAAGCTGGTCCGGTAGTAATTGGAGATCGAAACTAGTGGGGCTACAATAGTACATATTTTCTCGCAAATTTGGAAGCAGTTACCTAATATTGAAATATTGCAATTTCTGCTGTACTAACGACTCTGCTATAATTTGAAAACTTCTATCTGCATTCATTTCAATAGTCAGGAGCAGCAATTTCTTACTTTTACAAATGAAACAAACGCAAATAAATGTAATTGTTTCAGTATTTGCACCACATTACAGAAAATCAAGAATAATTTCATGCAAGGTTGCCTCGTTTACATCGAGCCTTGATTACAGCTACCGCAGCATTGTTAAAACAACAATGAGCGATTCGTTTGGAATATATGCTAGACGAATATTTTCTTATCAATTCTTGCTATAACCGCTCATTTCGGCGTTCATAATTGAACTTGTTTATGGGTTAGTGTAGCGACTCTAGAATTTAAGAAAACGTGCACAGAATACACTTCTCCTCACAGTTTGTCATATACAGTTGTAATTTTTAATAGAAAAAACATGCCAAACATGCATTATGCATGAACATGTACGGGAAAAGGATGCATTTTTAAAATGAACTTAACAAGAAAGATATAATTATGAAGTTTGGAAGCTCTACGAAGCTTAAATAAAAATATGTATTTGCATGGAAATTCTCTCTCTACTCGTATCTTAGAACATTAGGTACAAAAATATTTATTTTGTAGCAAATATCAACACAAATTTGACAATTAAAACGGCGTTTCATACAGATATAAAATGTCCCAACAATGAGAAGGGTTCTCAGAATATCAGCCCCCAACAACCTCTCAAATTATTTTCACAGACTGGCAGCACCTCAAACGAAGCGCGTTTGGATTTGCCATTTCAAATTTTCTCCAATTTCTGAAAATACAGAGAGTGCGCCGAAAATGGGACCAGCGCCACTTTCTTTTCCGTTCTTTGCTGCATACGTGAAAAAATTAAAGAAAAAGTTTGGAGCCGTTTCTGAGAAAATACTGTGTCCACCCACGGTTCTAAATAATGAATTGTTTGTAACAAGATATGGAATGGGGCAGATAATGGCGGTCTTTAATTGGAGGATATTTCGACGAACTCTTGGAATCTGTAAACAAAACCCGAGTGTGTTTGAGACGTGCCTGAATTCATATTCAAGTTATATGTAACGAGAAGGAATTATTTAAAGTATTCATGACTAGAAACACAATTATACAATAATTACAATTTTACAATAATTACCGCTTTACCACTTGCCTTACTGTCATGAGAATTTGTCAACATGTCAGTTAATTGAGAGTGTAATTTCAATTTCCTTATAGCAGACCATTTTAAGATGTTCGAAAGTCTCGATCATATCCTTAAAATAATAGCAATCATCTTAAATTACCTCGCAAAAACTTTCTGTCTTTTGAGCTGTGAACTGACCCAGGGGAGGGAAGCCGCAAGTTGGGAAGAACTCTATCCTTCAACTGTCCTTTTGACAAGAACGCGGGTCACTTGTTGATTGACTGGTTCACCTGTTTGCAACCACGGCACTAAGGACTGCGGTTTAGGGCAGATTAGCTGCAGCGCTGGGGTGTTACCACAATTGTGGTGCGGGGGCTCTCGTGAGGTATGTTGTCTGCAGGCCACGAATATGTCGCCTGAATCGTCTCCGTTTCCCAAGAGCATTCGCCGTGCCTCGTGACGTCTAAACACACCTGAATTAGCGTTCATCTGTAATTATTCCTACCCAACTTACTTCGGGACATTCAGAAACACAGGCTGCGCTAGGAACGCCATGCTCTTTTGGGAGGGTTGGTAAATTTAATCCGGATACCCGTTAATTTGTGCGTATGTCTTCTTGAAACAAACATTAAAAATTTGGCAATAACTTATTTTTTTTACCTTTTCTTACCCTACACGATACAGATTATTTAGCTTGATGAAATGTTTAAATTTACTTGGCGTTAGCAAAGATCTTTTTAAGTAATTGGCAGGGCTCATTTTATGAGTACCATTTTTTATACGGTTTGTACAGATATATTTATTTGAAATTGTGAATTATTAATTGAAGACTGCATTAAAATGGCTTACAGCTTTTTAAAATGAAGTTCATATTTAAACCCGGAAATGAGTAAATTATTTATTTTAGTGCCCATTAGCAATCCTTTACCTCTTTCCTTCAATCAAGCATTTATTATTCTACACAGTGTAAAATATTTTTGTTACATACAGAAACAGCTTTCTTAACTGCGTATAGATCACTGTGTCAGAACCTCATTAATATAATTAATTCAGCCGAATGGCTTTCTGTGCTTCACGAAGAACAATCTTCTCATAACAAGATTAGAAAGCACGAGAGCTTGCGAACTGCATCAGATTTCCTTTTCAAAAAATCGAATAATATTGGATTTAAAAAAATATTATTTCATTTTACTCCTGTGATTTTCCATTTAATCACTTCCTAATTCCCATTACGTCGAAGTAGCTAAAGTTTTGAAAAGCTGTTCATAGAAGATCGTTTTAAAATTCCCTCGAGCGTTAATGAAAACATTCTCAAACACTCGTTATTTAAATAATGATTTTTCACTTTGCAGTTGAGAGGATTTTCATCGCTCTCTTCTATATATGAATATGAAAATCAACGTGAAAACTGCTTTCAGACTCTTGCATATTTGAACGCTTTTGATGCAAAGGAAAGAGAAAGTCTCATTACCCTTTTTAACGAACGGGCCACTCAGTTTAGTCTGAGCACGGAAGCGTGTGTGAGCGGCGTTTTTACATCTGACGGACGTCCATATTCGTATTCACTTCAATCGATTGACGCAGAGGAGTGAATACATTCACAGTCACAATTTGCTTCGTGTTTTCATTTTCCGTGCAGTATGATCAATAAATATAGAACACCAAAAACTCCGCTACCAACTATAATCTTAAACAACAAAAAAAACAGTAAAAATGTCTTGAGGAATTAATACAGCCGATATTAAGTACTTCATTATCAGTCAATATAAGTTCTACCATATTTTCCGTGTCATTATCATGCATTACAAAGTTGGGACAAACATGTGAGTGAAACAGCAGTCAAAGTATGCACACGCGATAGAAGGATATGTCAGACGTCAAGAAAGCGACGCTAAGCAAGATTTTTAAGAATTATTTTCTTAGATACTTTAAAAATGATAAATTATTACAAATATTTTGATCAGCAAAAATGTAGTTGTATATTATTTACAACTTATTTCACAAGATAATGTGAGATTTTATCTCATTTTAGATTTCATCTCACTCATCATATCAGATTTTATCTTTATTTTATCTCATCCAAATAAACGACACCCTATCAGAAAACAATAATGACAGATATGGATATCTCGCACAAAAATTCGTATTTTTATACCATTTCATGGATGAAAACGACAAAAAATAATTTTATCTCATTTCAAGCACTTCTGTATTTATATCGACATAACGAAACCAAGTTGAGGAATGAAAATTCACTAACGGACATCGTCCGTTAAGAAGTTTCAATTTTGGCAGCGGGAGGAGAAAAACCCAAAGAAATGTGTTCTAGCTAATGATGGCGTATAAGCATTCATATTCAAAGAAAATGTATTTCTTATTTTTATTATTTTTTTATAAATGAATGTAGCTTCACTGTGCGTATGTTTGGCTGAGATTGCTTTTTGCTTATAGGGGTAGGAGTGGAGCCGGGGGTGTGTTAATATTTTGTTAGCAATACGAACAAAAATCAAATCTGCAGTTCGTTTACCGATGCAAGTAAGTTTTCTGTAACTCGGGAGCGAAAATGTCTAGTTTTCAAATGTTGCTAACCTCGACTTTTTTTAAAACTTTTATTCATCAGTCAATTATTTACAGTTGAAATGTTTGGGAAGAGATTCTGGAGTTCAAGGAAACGAGTGCAGATGGTAGTTCCCAATGATCACACAATTCTGTTATTTAACTATGTAAATCAAATCAAATGGCGTTTTCCTGAAATGTGATAGGTCCTATAAGAGAAGTTTCGCATCGAGCCTCTCTTCATCTTGAGTCAGTCTTGGGAAAAAGCCACAGATATACTTACGAATTATTCTTCACTTGCTGAGTCACATGAAAGTAATTTCACTATATTTGGGTAAAACTCAAGCGTAATCATTAGATATATTTGTGATTAGTTCCGCACCCACAACGCGATTTGGCGGCTGCGTCTCACAATCGAATACTGGAACACGCCAAAGCAGCCGCAGTCGCGAGTGAGTGGAGGGTGCTCCTCGAAGACCAAGCCATCAGCGGGCGGAACCCTCCGGACCTGGTGCTGGTTAAAGACCAACAAGCGATCGTCGTTGACGCCTCCATCTGCGTAGCTTATCCTGGACGCCTCAGTGAGCGCCATGTTGAGAAGGTGGCGAAATACGAACATATTCGAACATTCTTCTAAGCAGCCAGGAACTTCCAGGACGTCAGCTTCCTCCCCATCGTGGTTGGAGCTCTGGGTGAATGGTGCGAGGCAAGTGAGGCGCTCCGTAAGTTTATCACCGGCGTAATGACGCGCGTTCTACCTGAGCGCATTGTGACTGAGGCTATATCAGGGAGCGCTGCCTGCTATTTTCGCCACACTGCCCAGCATGACCTCATCCCAGTCGAGTACAGGCGAGCCTAAACATTAAGACAATACCCCTGGGCTCGGTGGGCTCGATGTCAAATCTTTATCCGGTAGTGAACAAGATACATCGAAAATGTGACCTGTCGAATTTAGAATATATAACGAGCAAAAATCGACTGGCTAATACAAACTTCTTATTTACGAATCTTTTATTTAACGGAAACCCATCAGTTGGAGGATCGTGTAGTGGTCTCGCAGTTTATGGTACTAGAACAGTTGGAAATTTCTCTTAGACCATGGGAGAGCATTGGATTCTATATCGGATTCGGGGAAAGAACAGGAGTTTTTCTGGGAGAATTTATTTCGACTTCTGGAGTCGAAATGTTTTCCATTCCATTCTTTTTTTATAGAGAGAAAGCGGGTAATATGTTTTCACATATTGAGGTAATACAGTTTTAACGTTGTGACTTTCAACGTTTCACAAAAATACTTGAATATAATTTGATATTTTCGTGCTGTTTAGTTGTACGTAAACGCATTAATATTTTCATAAATGCATATGAAATATAAATTAAAAATGTACTCTGATGAAAATGAAGGGAAATGTCACTACTACTTTTCTTTTCCTTTTTAAAGAAATAATCTGTCTCACAATAAATTACTTAAACCCTTTTGGCACATGATCACATGTATACATTTTTCTTTTTTTATCATATAATCATGGCCGGGTAGAATGTTATAAAATGGACGTCTTCTTATTCTATAGAATTATTTAATGTTTTGGAAAACAGCAAATATTTTAGACACCGGGAGTAAACACCCAAAAAATAAAATAGTCATAGTATATTAGGATCATTTTGACCCGTGTGAACATACCTCACTTTGTAAATCTTTTTTTAAAGTGAAAATTACTTCATACTGGAAACCAGTTTGGAATGACTATACCATGAACAGTGTGATACTTCTTATCGCAGCCTTTCTTTACAGATGCGCCGAAAATGGTGGTAAATAAAGAATACTACTTATCCATCATAACAAACACTCATGGTCGTAAAAACGCTGCCAGAAGGACATAGCAAATGGCGATCATTGCAGGCGGGGAGACGATACCACACATGTGAAATGATTACATTTTCACAACTGTGAGACTAATATTTATTGCGGTTCGAGTCCAGAGGAAAAAACATACTAGTATGGAGTCGGCTCACCATGTTGGCGAACAAATGCATCCTGTAAATGATCCTGGCTGTCCGGGTGACGTCGCGTCGAGGTCTGCCCTTCGACGCGGCGTCACCCGGACAGCCAAGATCATTTACATGACTCTGGCCGCGGAAGCCTACGACTTCACACTCGTCCTGCCAACGTGAAATGGTGATGTACGGCCTTGAAGGGGAATGCTGTGATCCACCGCAGTGCTCTGCAGCCCGTTAAAAATCATTGGAGTTCTTTATGGTGTGGAAGGTGTAGTGGTCGCCCGCGTGCCTTTAAAAGGCCCGCTACATGAGCACAGCGACCGGGAGCGGTAGCTCAGTGCATCAACTGATATCACTGCAGCGCCTCTGACCGGGAGGTCCTAGGTTCGAGTCCTGACGGCGGCAGGATTTTCGACACCAGCTTTTCAGATAGGTCGAATTCAGTTGCTGTCTGGAGGAGAAGTCTAGCGGCCGGCTGCTCTGATCGGTAGTTTTCCGTGGTTTCTCCGATCAACACCAGACGAATGTCGGAGCAGTACCCTATCAAACGGGCCACGGACCGCGCGCGATGTCTCCTTCCTCTTCCTTGTCCTATCCTCTCCCCTTACACATACACTTACACTAGCATGCACTACACTACTACATATTCCGGGAGACCGGTCGGGAGCTTAGAGCTTGTCCCGGCAGGGGCGGTGCCCCGCTGGTGGGAGAGTCCTGGTTAGGGGGAAACCCCACTAGCCGACGGTAGGTCGGCGCCGGATCTCGCCATCCGGCGGGGGAAGATCACCGCCATCTCCCGAGAAAAAGAACATGCACTACACTAACGGGACTAATGACCAATGCAGTTGACGTGCCAGGAAATACGCAAAAATCAATCAATGAGCGCAGCGGTGTGACGACGGCGCCCCCGGAAAATAAGGACGGAGCCCGAGAGAGAACGACACGATCGGGGCAGGGTTCACGCTCCAGTCGGTGCCCCCTGGCGGGTCATCGCCCCTACGGCCGGGCTAGTTGGCGGACCTTTAGCACGGAGGGGGTATAAAACGGCCCTCTCCGGGAGCGACGGGCAGTTCAAGCAGTCCTGGTGCAGAATGAGTTATTGGTGAGAAGTGATTGGTGATTTTGAGTGACGACCACGCAACGGAACTACGGACTCTTCTTTTGGACACTGGTGATACGGTTGATTTTTAATATATCTCCTGGCTATTAGGTTGACTGAGCTTGTCCGTGGTTTACTATTGTGTACAATATTGGTGAATAAAAACGAACATGACTTCTTTTTTGATCATAATAGAAGGTACCCGCCAACTTAATTGGGGATCTGAATGGACCTTCTGGAGCAACGCTTTTTATGGTGATTGTATACAGTACTCAGTAAGTTCCAAGCTAAACAGGTAGCAAAAAATTCGACGTTTTCTCTCAAACTGGGTTCGATTACAATCGATTTAACGATTACAAGTAGTCGGATTGCTACATGCACAAAATTGCTCCTTTATGAGAAAAATTCCATGAAAAAAATAGAAATGTAGCCAAGTGCATCACTTTACTTTCCACGACAAATCCGTATTCATACTACAATTTTTAAATGCATTCATTAATTATCAATGATTGACTCCTTCCCTTTCAAAATGGAAGGAGTTATCATGAATTGTACTGAGCATTTCACTCACCCTTTCCTACACGCACAAGGAGCCCCAGACGACCGAGACATTTCAGAAGTTCAGACCTTCCAACATCCGAAACGGACAAGACGAACCCTTCTCAACATTTTAGAGAATGTAATTTACTACTAGTAGGAGCAAGAAGTATTCAGTATTTCGATATAGCGTACACACAAAACGCTTTTTTCGTTAACAAAATCGTTCTTCGCTGCAGAATTACATACTTTTTATATATTACGTAGTATTATGAGAGAAATTGAAAGCTAGGAAACAATTCATATGCTTCGTGCATTGGTGTACATACGGGACTATATTTGTTGCTCGCAAACTAGCCCCTTCGGCCATGTTCACTTCATTCCTGGCACGGGATCGTTCGCAGCCGCAACAAGTGGCCGGTGTCACTGTGCATTCGTCTGTTGCATCGTGTCACAATCAGACACTTGAACCTGCTGCTTCCGCATTTTTCAATATAAGAAATGACCAACAAGCATTTAATAAACGTACCTGCTTACTGTAACGTAAAGCAGTCATACAAATAGAAGGTGTGCGAACCACTTCCATACTCGTTATGATATGGTTGCAATTGATCTGTGGCTTCAGGAGAGAGGCTTGCATTCATCTTTCCCATAAAACTAAAAAGCGAAAGATAGAATTTGCATTCATCTTGAAGAACAATTGTGTTCGAAGCCCAATTATCGCGCCATCGATGCTGATCAGAGCATGACGAATATGATATGCAGAAAGAGTATGTGATTTGCATTCCTTGCATAAGCAGAACGTTCATCACATTAGCCCTCAGGGTTACATGGTTAACCTATTTAAGAATACTATATTAACATTAAATGACTTTAAGGGAGTTCATAGAACACATACATAGACTACATACTGCACGCCCAAAACGTTATGAATAAATTGAAATGCAACTTTGTAGAAAGAAACAGTTTACAGGAGCAGAAGAAGAAATATTAGTAGTAAACAAAGTATAATATCAGCAGCAGAAGTAGACGAAGTAAAAGGAATAGATATAGAAGAAGTAGTAAAAGTAGATGAAGTGCAAGAAGTCGAAGTAACTGAAATGGATGAAAAAGTAGAAAAATAACAGGAAGCAACAGTACAAAAGAAGTCTAAGAAGTCGAGTTATTAGAAAAGGCAGAAGACAAAGAAAGAAAATGATCTTGCTATTCGTTCAAACCGGTGGCTGAGAACAAAACAAAAAGATAGATAAGGGCGAAATTAAGACAAAAGCGAATCCAGCGCGGAATGAGGGGCGGAGCAGCGGCGGTTTCAAGTGTTACGAGAATTACTTCCTTGAGCGGGTGGGGGCGGGGGCGGGGGCGGAGCCGCGGGCGGGACCGCGAGAGGGGCGTAGCTCGCCTCGCGCATTCCCCGCGCCCGCGGCGGCGACACTCCGCCCGCAGAAGTTGGCGGAAGTGGGAGGCGGGAGGAGAGAGATGGCTACGCGAAATTCAACGGCGCTTCTCCCAGCGCTCGAGAAGTGGCCTGGGCCGAGAGGAAGGCAGGGACGTGCTGGAGAAGGGTGGAGAGGGGGTGGCATGGGGAGGGAATAAGCAAGACCGAACAGAAGAGCGGAGAAGAAAGGGAAAAACGGAGCGAGGCGGAAGTGAGCGTGACACAACGGATCGGAGCGGGACGGGACAGAATGGAACGGGACACTGCGGGATGGAACAGAACGGGATGCTACGGAACATGGAGTAGAAAGGGTCGGAGCGGAACGATACGGAGCAGGACGTAACGTGTGGGAACGGAACTGAACCGAGACAAAACGGGTGGGACTGGGACGGGAGGGACACTGTGTCGGTGCGGCAAGAGAATGCGTGGCAATTGGAGTGGCTAGTGATGGAGTGGGAAGGAACGAAGCGGAAAGGGACGAAGTGGGAAGGGACTGAGAGGGAAGGGGCAGAGTGAGAAGGGATGGAGTGGGAAGGGGAGGAGTGGGAAGGAATAGAGCGGGAAGGTATAGAGAGGAAAGAGGTAGAGTCTGAATGTATAAAGTGGGAAGGAATATAGTGGGAGGAATAGAGTGGTAGAGATAGATTGGGAAGCGGTAGAGCGGGAAGCGATAGAGTAGGGATCGATAGAGCGGGGAGCGATAGAGCGGGGAGCGATAGAGCGGGGAGCGATAGAGCGGGGAGCGATAGAGCGGGGAGCGATAGAGCGGGGAGCGATAGAGCGGGGAGCGATAGAGCGGGGAGCGATAGAGCGGGGAGCGATAGAGCGGGGAGCGATAGAGCGGGGAGCGATAGAGTGGGGAGCGATAGAGTGGGGAGCGATAGAGTGGGATGAGATAGAGTGGGATGGGAGAGTGGGATGAGAGAGTGGGGTGAGATAGTGTGGGAAGCGATAGAGGGGGAAGCGATAGAGGGGGAAACGAGAGTGGGAAGTGATAGAGCGTGAAGCGATTGAATTGGACGCGACCGACTTGGAAGTGATAGAGTTGGGAGAGAGTGGGAAGGAATAGAGTTGTAATGGATAGAGAGGGAAGGGACGTAGAGGGAAAGCACGAAGTGAGCAGGGACAGAATGGAGGAGACGCGATTTGAACGGAGCCTGAAAAGTGACGGGAAGGAAGCGAAGAGCAGCGCGGCAATCTCACACTTAGAACTGGGAGGAAAGAGAGAAACAAGAGCCCTAAAACTCATTTAGCGAGTAAAAAGTACCGGCCAATTAGCACGAATGCACGACCAAGTGGAGCGAAGCCTTCGCCGCAACGTCGGCTCTGGCCGGACGCTATTCAGCTTTTTCGCATCCGTTCATCCAACTTCTCGATGATCCCTACTCCTATAATCCAAGTTAATTAATGCAAAAGTTCCTCAATTAACAAAGAGCTTATATTTCATTTCGAACTTGGAACATCTGGTTGCAGCTTCAACCATATCGCATTTCCAGGAAATGTTATGACGTCTTCGGACATGGAAAGCGGTTCTCAGAACAGGTTTGCCATCAGAGTACAGAGTGACTTCTGTAACCGATAGCAATAATTGTATTATTTTCTTGTTTTAGCAGTGGTGATGCCTTCATCTAGAAAGAGGTTCACCAAAATTCTTTAAGTACAAACGAAAACAATAAATGAATTCAGAGGAGAAAATGAAATATGCTTATTCAAATTTCCTGTTGTGCTTGCTTGCTGAAAATGAATTGAGGTTATTCACTTGATCCTGCTGCAGCTGATGCCTCAAGCTCACATGTTTCCCACACACAAATCTGATACGAATGTATATTCATCAGAATGCAAATTATGTAATTTTAATTTCCAAAATACACGTTTAAATAAAAATATTATTGTAACATTTAATTATTTAAAAAAATATGAAATATCATCCTTGGTGAAATCCTGCAGAACTTTTACGATAGCACTGCACACCTTCATAACAAGTGGCACTAGGAAATACAGTGCAAAGAATTATTTAATACAATACATATAACACAAATATAATACAATACAAATTTTTAATGGCAGAGGATAATATTTTTTTACTATATTGACAATTATTGGGTTTAAGGTCTCATGGAATTAATGATCTGACAGTCATTTCTGTTCTAATCTGATTATTCGTTTTACATCAATTTTTGAACTGATGATTACAACAAACTCTCCATTTTCTCTGACAAATGTTTTCTTAAATTGTCAATTCTTTAATTAATTTATAATTAGACCCTTTCTAATGAAGGATGTCATTTCAGTAGGATATCATTTCTACAACATTCATACTGAAAAGTTGATATTAGTTCAGCACATTTTTGTATAGGGTCCGGAACCTTCCTCGCCCACATATACACCATCTTCTATCTCTCATAATTATTATCAAAATGCGAGTCTTTTAATGTTCAGATCTCTACATTAAATAGGAATTATAGTTGTCTGTTATGTGCATCCAAGTTCTAGAATTATACAGTCGAGAAGATGTGAATGTTCAAATCCTACCTTAATTTGTGTTAAACAAATGAACAGAGCTATAAACGCAATGTTAAAGTATCTGAGTTATTTATAAGTTGATAAATAAATTTAAAGGGTTGCCATGACTGCTAATTATAGTTTGGAGAGTGGTTTTCTGGAAGATTATTTTATTGACGTTTGATCACAAAATATTATATACACAACCACAACAAGAACAACACCACCGACAACCGAAGACATGCAAACTAGTACTAATTGATGCAATACCCAAAGACTCCAAACACTCAAAATGTTTGTAAATCTTTAAAAATTTGCCAGATAATTCAGGTTTGACCAGTAGAACCATTTAGACAGTGAAAAATATTCATTATGACACGTTGAATGGTGTGTGTATATGAGAAGTTTTGCAAATAGGCGTATTGATAATAAATTTTTATTTGTAATAGTTCTTTAGAATCAAGGAGTGAAGTTGTCAAAAGCATTTAGCCACAAGGTAATGAATATTTAATGTTTCTCTGTTACGACGAATTGATATCATCCACTACCTTATTTTCTTTCTTTATTTCATAAAGTAATATACTGCCACAAGCCGACCACATACGCAGTTATACTAATAACAAGTTCTGAATGCAGTTCCATTGTGGCAGCCGACCGAGACACATCGTGCTCCGATCGCGGCCAGTGAAACGTTGTTTTCATATTGTCATTCAGACAGTGAACGTTGTGACATTTAATTAGTGGTAATACTCTAGTTCCACGAGTTGTGAGTGTCTGAAATCAACTATACGGTCAGCCGTTGCAGCGGCTAACCTGCTCAAGGATGGAGCCCACGGGCATCGGGGCTCCCATAACCTCAACACCATCACCTAAGGTATCTACTCAACCAAAGCTGAAAACCTACGCAAATGCTATGTCAACTGAAGTGTTTCCCACCAAGGACCACGCTATAATCATTGACTCACTAGGAGGTCTCTGTTCAATCTCGCGATCAAAAGTTCAATCTCGCCACCAAGGCGCAGCCCTTAAAAGCTGTCTTCCCGCGCGGCCACCCACTATTAAGAGCTTACTTTCACCAACCTCTCACAAGTCGCTCTCTGTGCATGCCGGCACGCTTTTGCACTTCGAAAAATCCAACAAAAGGGCAATAAAATCATTTACAGTGTCTTCCGCGCAAACCGCCGTTCTCACGGGCCCACGCCCGCGCAGAACATTCACCGCCGCTTCCCGGCGTCGCCAGCTGGGGTTTAAGCCCTCATTAGCCTAGGGCTGGGCCACCCCGGCGCGCGGGGCCCTCACCCCATCGCTCGCTACCTGACAAGCGACCAAGAAATGTGTACAAACATTTCTGGGAATCGCTTCGGGCCTCCCTCGCAAATATAAGCCCGTTAATATATCTCGCCGACAAAGAGAGCTTCAGGTGCACTGCCGGCGCGCCACCCCGCTCCTTGGCCACCTGCAAGCCAGATGTCTCAATTCCCGTTGAAATCTCAAATACAAACGGGCCGCCATCGCGGGCACCCCACGTGCCACCGCCTTTGCTTCCGATCGCCGCCAATGTCACGTGACACACCTCGCCCCAGGCCCGAAGGCGCATCACGAATAGGGAGCCGATCGCGGGCACTTCAAACTTTCCCGCCTTACCATAGGCCCAAGTCACAGCCACGTGACTCTCCCCTCCACGGCCTCAATCACGCCCGCAATATAATAAATACTGCGACTTCGCTCACATAAAAGACGACGAAGACATGAGAGAACAGGGGGAACAAACAGAACATGAGAGACTAGAGAGAACAGACGACGAGAACAGACTCAACAGAACAGACTAAACAGAACTTCTCTAACTACATTGCTCCGAACTTGTTAAACTGACTGACTAGCAAAACTCATCAAGGTCGGCTGTTCCTGCTTCGCCTATCAAGGCGATTAGTACGGCCATATCAAACCTGCCTCAAATTCGTGCCACTCGTGGGCCGCAGCCGCCACCTGGCCGAATTCACGGCAAACTCCACCACCAGCTCCGGTCATCTGAGTCCGCGCCCATGCCAGTTCGCACCACCGAACTGCCTGGAGCCTACCTCAGTCCGGACAGTGACACACTCAGCCGAGTGATTTGGGTTGGTGCCTTCCTTGCTACAAACTGTAAGTAAGCTAACCCAAGTGTACTTCAAGAAAGAAGAGCAGTCAGTAACATCATAAACTTTCAATGGTCCTCCGGCTTATTATAAACCAAAATCAATTGTATTCATAATTATTATGCAATTAAATTTATATTCATTCCCAGTGCATATTGTCTATCATTGCCCTAAAGGCAAACAATCCCCTGAAACCCGTTCTGATCCCCGTATGTAGTCGCACTCGCAGCACGGCACCTCCCAGGACTGCAACTGCTACAGTCTCACCATTAAAGATTACATAAACAGTCTCTCTAACATCATTGACCCTAATGAAATAAGATTTATTTCAAAAATTGCAAACAACAGAGTATGTATTTTTCTAAGCTCTCAAACAATAGCTGACACCCTTACAAACAACCATAAAGTCATTAAAATAAAAAATCATGAACTGAAGCTGAGACTACTTCTAACAAAAGCCAAAAGAATAATTATTTCAAACGTCTGCCCCATCATCCTTCACTCAGTAATAGAGAATGTACTCACCACAAATAACATCAAATTGGCATCCAAAATTTCATTTGTTAAAGCTGGTATTCCTGGACAGGGGTTCTCCCATATTATGAGTTTTCGGAGACAAGTATATGTTTCTCCTGAAGATGTAGGTCTACTAACTGAATCCACTACTGTATATTATGAAGGCTCAACATATAGGATATTTTTCACAACTGATGAAATGGCATGCTTTAATTGTCACCAAACTGGGCACTTAGCTGGACAATGCCCCACACCCAACACTTCTAATCACCATAAAACTAGCAATTTAAGTAATGTTCCCATGGAATCTGAACACATTAGTGAAAAACCCTGTGACGTGCCAGATCCAGCAACCAATGGAAAAGACACTGAAGTAGCAGATATACAATTTCACCATGAATCCATGAAAAAAATGCCCACAACTGATCCTCCACCACCTTCTCAATCTGTATCTTCTACTAATGAAGCCAAAAACAATGAAGAAATCTCAAATAATGACAACATAGTCTCCCTCAGTACCAATATAAGATGCCTCCAGACTGACTCCTCCTCACCTTCCAAGTCTGTAAGCAACAAAACTGAAACAAATAATATGGGAAAATTCTCAAAACAATCAAAAAAGAAAAAGAAGAAGAAAGAGAAAAATATGGAGCAGTTGATAACCCCTATCAAACACATCATTGAAGACTCTCAAAATAACTACCCCCTTACTTACATACAGTTTAAATCTTTTTTAGAGAACTCTTTCAGAACTAATGATCCTATACTCATAGCTACTGACTACTCACAAGACATATCATCCATCACAAGAATGATGCATAGTTTATATCCACATCTCACCAATAAAACCATAAAAGGCAGATTCACCAGGATTATCAGGAAAATCAACTCAGTACTTCATACTGCAGATGAGTCAAGCACTGAAACAGACTCCAGTATAGAAATCAACACCAGTCAATGAAAATTCTTCAGTGAAATGTAAATGGATTTTACCCCAGACTAGAAAGTATACAGTACCTATGTAACCTAACTAACCCTGACATCCTTTGTATCCAAGAGACCAACTTCAAAGACTCCAGGCATGGCAATATCAAAAGGTATAATTGCTCCTTCAAAAATAGAATCAACTCCAATCATGCCAGTGGTGGTGTAGCTATATTCATTAAAGACCATATTCAATATCAAGAACTGAATATTCAATCAAACATTGAAGTCAATGCTATAAGGATCTTGTCACCTGTTCAAATCAATATATGTAATATCTACCTACCAAATAGCTACAAGTTTGATGAACAAGAAGTAACTGATATTATTAACAAGATGCAAAAACCGTTTATCATTATGGGGGATTTCAACAGCCATAATCCAATTTGGGGATCCAATAAAACTGACAACAGAGGTGTCATGCTTGAAGAAATATTTGATAAACTAGATACAATTGTTCTTAATACTGGAGAACCTACTCACATCAATACAAGTACCAACAATTACAGTGCCATCGATATTTCCATTTCCTCCACCCAATATGCCTATAAATGTTCATGGAATATCTTAGATTACCCCTATGATAGTGACCACTTCCCTATTTTTATAAATATTAACAACACTCCCAACATGTATAAAAACGACCAAGCAATCCCAAGACGGAATTATAACAAAGCTAACTGGAATATCTATAATGATCTGATCAAAAAGTACCTACCTAATACTAATGTTCTTCTAGAAACAGAGAACATCGACACTATCATCAGTTCATTTAACGATGTCATAACCAAAGCTGCAAATGGATCAACTGAAATAATCAAATCATCAAAGAGAACCAAACTAGTCCATTGGTGGAATGACAAATGTAAATTGGCACTCAAAAATTCCAAACATGCCTTCAACAAATACAAAAAACATAATACTGAAGAAAATAAAATACAATACAAAAAGATGAGAGCTGCTACAAGAAGAACCATAAAAGAAAGTAAAGCAAACTCCTGGTACAACTATGTCTCAAGTTTGTCAATACATAATAATATTAGTGAGTCATGGGCAAAAATAAAAGCTATCGAAGGAACAAAAAAAGGTAAACAAATAAATTTTTTACTGTCAAATAACCAAATCATTACAGACCCTAACGAAATAGCAAATTCAATTGCATGCAGCTTTGCCAAAAATTCAAGCTCAAAAAACTATACAGAAGCCTTCTTACAACACAAAAAAGAACAAGAGAACCTTACAGAACTTACAAATAATGAAGACTTGGCTACTTATCACCATCTTAATGATCCTATTGGAATTAAAGAACTTAATTCTGCTATCAACAGGACTAGAAACTCCTCACCTGGACCAGACAACATTCCATACATTCTTTTGAAGAATCTACCCCTGGAAGGAAAAGAAACATTACTTAAAATATATAACATAATATGGGATAAAAATGTATTTCCCGAGCTATGGAAATCAGCTATTGTTATACCTATACCAAAGCCTGGAAAAGACCCCACAAAAAATGAAAATTACAGACCCATTTCTCTAACATGCAATATGTGCAAAATTCTGGAAAAAATAATTAACATAAGACTCAGATGGTTTCTAGACTTTAAAAACATCATATCCAACAATCAATTTGGTTTCAGAGCAGGACACTCAACTACTTCTCACTTAGTAAGTATTGATACTTACATTCAAGAAGCACTTGCTAACAAACAGCATGTTTTAGCAGTGAGCCTAGACATTAAAAAAGCTTACGACATGGTGTGGACCCATAGAATCATGACAAAATTACAAGAATATGGACTTAAAGGCAACATATTTCAATTCATCAAGAATTTCACCAAAGAAAGAACCTTTAATGTGAGAGTCAATGGTAGCTTATCATCAGTACAACATCTGGAGAATGGACTACCACAAGGTGCAGTACTTAGTGTTACCCTATTCCTGTTGGCCATTAATGATGCAAGCTCCGAAATCAACCATCCGGTAATCACAAGGAAGTATGCAGATGACTTTACCATTCTTTGCAGAGGAACATCTATTACAACCAGTCAAGAGATTATACAATCTGCCCTAAACAATCTCCATGGATGGTCTCTCAAATCAGGTTTTCAATTTTCAGCTTCCAAAACCCAATGTATAATATTCTCCAGACAAAATATTGTGAATCTGCCCATATTAAAAATGGACCTACATGAACTAAAGTTTGATCAAAATATTAAAATTTTAGGCATGCATTTTGACTCAAAAATGAGCTGGAAAAGACATATACAAATTATATATGAGCAATGTAAGAAAAGACTAAACATACTCAATTGCATTTCCCATAATAACTGGGGAGCAGATAAACATCTCCAGAAAATGACCTACAAAGCAATCGTACGATCCAAGATAGACTATGGATCCATATTATATGATTCAGCTAGCAAAAAAGACCTAAAAAAATTTGATGTTACACATAATAAAGCTCTACGAATAAACTGGCTGCTTTCATACTAGCCCCATTGGCAGCATCCTAATAGAAGCCAAAGAACCAACTCTAGCTCATCGTAGACAAATGCTAACTCTCAAATATGCTATCAAAACAGCTGAGTCAAATAATCCTCTAATATAACACGATATATACCCAAAACTTCAAAATTACTACAAAGAATAAAAATGCTTTTCACCAGAATATACCAAAGTGAAAAACCTACTAAGACAGCTAAACTTTCAGGAAAAGATATTAATGGAAAAAAGAAATAACAGTATACCACCATGGACAATTCCTGATATATTAGCAGATATAACACTGGACACTATCCAAATAAACAAAATGGTTAAAAAAGATAAGGAAATAAAATTTCAAGAAATAGAAAATAAATACAAAGATTCCTTTAAAATATATACTAAACTTATTAATAATAGTGATGGAAAATATGCAGCTACATTTACCAAAGATGTTAAAGTTATAAACAGACTGCACTCCTACGCTAGTACTACTACAGCTGAAATATGCTCTATAATGAAAGCCTTCAAAATGTCACAAAAACTCAGACATAACAAGTTTGTCATTTTCTCTACTTCCCTTGAAGCAATAAATAATATTCACAATAACTACCCATGTATACCAATGATAAACAGTATTCATGAAATATATCAAGACATTATTCAATCCAAAAAGACTCTCATAATTGCCTGGATACCAGATTACACAACAATGCCTGAACACAACACAATGAGCCTTGAAGAGGAAAATGTAAGCCCTGAAACTGAAAGTATTTTAACAATATCACACACATACAAGGATTTATGGACACATATCAAGAAAGTAATGGATGAAAAGTGGAGCAACCTCTGGAAAACCATGAAATCCAGCCCTCTACACAAACTAGTTAAAAATTTTTATTCCCTGAAAACTTACAAAAAATTCTCAAGACAAGAGCAAGTAACAATAACAAGGATAAGAACTGGTCATTGCAAGTTCAGTCATCAACACTTGCTAACTGGAAACCCCCACCCACCTGCCAGCACTGTGATACCATACTTAACCTTCAACATATCTTAACTCAATGCCCTATGTTTCAGCACAGCAGACAGAGATACCTAGAAGATGAGCCAAACTCCGAATTGATCCTATCATCCAACGAATTCCAGAATAAAATAATACAATTCTGTAAAGACAGCTATTTTCTTAAAGAAATTTAATTGTATTAGCATAGATACTGGTAACTAATATTGTAACATTGAAAATACATATAATGTCTGTCTCCAAAAATTTGTCTATATTTAGTGTATATTTAGTGTAATATTCTGTTAAATTGCTATTAATACTGTAAAGTTTTATTTAAAGTAGTCGCTAATGACCTCAGTTGTTGATGCGACTTTAATAAACAAAAAAAAAGTTCTGAATCGCAGGTTATGCACATGCAGGTATAACACAAATTGCAGGTTAATGCACAGATGGCGAATATTCGTTGTGCCTAGAATTCACGGAAAATACACAACACAGACACACGACAGAGCACAAGTGGTCCAAGGTGCTCACCATTTGACGAGATCTTCATCTATTCGGGATACGGCGAGCAATCGCTCGCTACTCGCCATCGCATGCCGAATCTGTCCAGTCGCCTTTAGAGGTTGCTAATGGCTCCGATGGCAGTACTAACGACAAACCGCTGAAGGAAACGATAAACCGAGTAGCATTGCCGGCGCGCTTGGCTATGTAGCGTCTATAGTCAGTGCTGGTGTTTATACGCGCCTCCTTTACCAACATTAGTTAAATTAAAAATAAATGAGACCAACGAGCGTTGTAGACAAAATCTGATAACGAGAAATGTTTGTTCCCGTGTAACAGAAACAATTTTGCATGGAAAAACGAACTACAAATTGTTATAAAAGTCCTTTTGTGAAAATAACCAAATTCCCCACTCCTGCAACAAGTGAAGCGAGGGCTCAAGAAAACGTGCGCGGGTAATACCTATTCATTGAAGCGAGTGAGAGCGAACTAACGTGTTAGTTCTAAACGTAGACGTTCGAATCGCGACTTTATGACATTTATTTATGTCATAAAATGTCTGACATAAAATGTTGTGTCATAAAATGTCTCAATTTATTTATACTATTATGCGTTTTTATGGAATTTTTGAAAGAAAGAAAAAAAGTTGGAAATCATGCATACCAGTAAACATTTTTGTTCAGAAAATTGTTTCATTTTATAGGCCTGAATTTAAAAAAACTCTTTAATAGCCTTTTCTTTGGTATTAGGAAAATAAATAATTTTAATTCGTTTTCTTTTTACTAGCAAACTTTTCGGCAAAAAAGTATTTTAAGAGTAAAATGTGTTGTAAATTATGCGTTTGGCAGACACAAATCTGTTTCATATTATTCGCCTAGTCACCAATATAAACACGCGTGGCAAAGCGTCAACTGTGCCATCAACGTAGTTGCGTGAAGGAATGTAATAATATGAGGTCAAACTCTCGCTGTTTGATAGTATGGACGAGAGAAACCCTAGCGTCGTTTCCTTGTGGTGTCCTGTATTTTAAGAAAGATGCGTAATTTCAAACGCTGCTTCAGGAATTTGCTCGGCAGATAGTGTGCGAGCTGACGAGCCTTCTACCATTGATTACATCCACGAAAGCAATATCTGGACCCGGGCCAACGGGCATCCCACGTGTTTCTTTCGTATCTTCCCATGTTCGTTTCGTTTGCGCGCGTTGTTAGCTGTGATTGGTTGTGTACGTTTTGTATCAAGCGTTGTATTTCATGATGGCTAAACGGTTCGCTCCGGGATGAGCAAACTTGCGCACGGGGATTCGGCAGCGGAATGGGAAAAGTTTGCTCAGATTTCCTTCCGAACCCGGAAGCTGAGTGAAATATTTTGAGTTACGATAATAAGTTACTGTAGTTTCTAGCTGAGTAGAGTAATAAATTCTGCCAGGAGCATTTGATTGTTCTATCGAATTCACAAAAAAAACTGCATTTTCCAAATATATGGCACAATTAAAAATTATGATTATTGATATTTGTAATTCTGTGTCTAGTGTTTCGTTTGTAACTTTATATCTATTTAGTATTGTGTCATTTCATGTATCATTCCGCACATTACAGACAATATAACAATACCATATTAGTTATTGTTTTATAATCGTTATCGCCAATGGTGTACCATATCCGTAACATTCAGTATTTGTAAAATTTGTGCTGTTTCTTCTTTTGATTCTTTTCAATATTTTTTACAGGTGCCGTATGTGGCTCCGGTTCTCTGGCCTGAAGGACACAATGTGGTCAGCTGGGGAAGTCAGGGCCACTGTGCGGGTTTTATGTCATACCGTATTTAATTAAATCAATAAAGAATAATCTTTTGAAATATAAATTTATTTGTAATGACAATATTGTATCTTGCACACACTTTACAGAAATATACAATTTAAACAATGATCCTTTAAAGTTGAAGTTATCAGAGAAATTAACAAAAGCACATATTCATCGTAAATATTTCAACGCATAAAAGTTGGCACTTCAGACTTTGTCTAATTCTTTTCATATTGTAATCCATATGTGTTGGAATTAAAATTAAAAGCAGTGCTATTCACACTACACAATGTTGTAAAGAATATGGACAATCTATTTGACCCTTTCAATAGAACAATTTTTTGTGAATATATGTATATGTGTATGTATGTGTGAATGTATGTATGTGTATGCGTCCTTTACCACATCTGAAAACAAAGTTTAATCAAGAAATTTGGTGGCATTTTTTAGAAAATTTTGAAAATTTTTTTCAGGTTTCATATAAAGTGACCTCAAAAATTAAAATATCCGTTCGAAACTCAAACTCAAACTCGCAAAGCCTCGAGTTTGTTCAGGTCGATCGAGGAATATCAATTTTGGAGAAAATCGGCAGAACGGTTTAGGTGCTAGCATTGACTACAGACGGACTCTGGACCACGGACGGACAGACGGACGGACGGACGTTTTGCTATCAATAAATTTTTCGGTATCAAGGACTCACAAAACATGGATTCTGGCTACACCACGAGTTAGATGATTGTTTTCTATATTTAGCAACCGGAGTGAATAACTTCTAAAATAAATCTTTTTTGTAATAACGTAAAATAAATCTTCTTCCTAAAATAAGTCTTTTTGCTTACCAGGGCCCAACAAGAAGATTTTCTCTTCCGAAAATTCGTCGATTTCCGGCGCACAATTACAAAACTTTATCTTGTGCAAATGCTAAGCGCGTGATAATAAAATGTAATATTAAACATATGACTACTTTCGTGATGATTTTTTAAAACATTCTTTAATTGTCATTCCAGATAAGCCCTTACGGGTAATTAGTATTTCTTAACATCTATTTTCTATTTTAGATGTATCTACTTTCTACAGAACATGTTTTGTAAACTGCGTAAAAACGTTATTCCTACTGTAGCGTCATAGACTTGACTCCCTGCTCCTGAGTTGCAAGGTATGGGGATGATGAAGCGAAATATAGGCTCCCGAACAAAGGCCACCCCTCACGGAAATCCCAGACGCCGGGCACAAAATGCGGCGTTGGTGGCACTCGCTTCAAGACGAGTGCGTGGGGGGCAGATGACTTAGGAGGTCATGTACCTCGGGCCTATATTAAGGTGCGTCGCAGGACCTTTCGGGGGTAACGATTCTGGTTTCCTCGCGGCAAACACCGCAAAACTTGTCCCGCCAAGTCTGGCGCGGAAGTGCTGAAGGCATGAGTAGGTATTCGAGGTTCGGACTCGGTGAAGTATGCCTTATACTTTATGGCAGATGGTCTGCCGAGGCACATGTGGTGCCCAGTTGCGAATCGGCCGAGTTGGCTTCTCGCAGGCGCGGCCGCAAGGCGCGTGTTGGGAGAGGGGGGCTGCGGCAGGTAGCTCCGACAAACGCCTGAGAGTGAGGTTTTAGTTACTGTAAATAATTTATTGTAAATAAATTGTAAATACCCACTCGTGTCTGTTTCTTTGTGGAGTATATCCATATCCACGACGTTACACTACCTACAGTTCATGGGGAAACGTACTGATTGATGATGAAATTGTTCAAAACTTATATTCAATTTTTATTCTTCCTCCACCGCAAACTTTAGAAAGAATGCTAGTTGCAGCCTTATTTTTTCGGCGACCTCCTATATTTCCTTCGGTAAAAAGTTGATTTTGAGAGCAATACCTGTGAAGAATTTATCGACTTAACTTAGATCGTGTTTTCTCCAGAAAACATACGTAAGAAAATAAATTGCGGCGTCAGGAGCACGCTGCTGGAAACGGATATGGCGCAAACGATCCCTTCCTTGGTCGGGCGGGGAGTGAAGAGGAAGAGGAGGAGCAGTCAGCGGAGAAAAGGAGGTATCGGCTCGGCGTGTGGGCGGGGGGGGGGCAGAGAACGGCGGGAGGCGAGCGGAGTCGGATGGCCTGGAAACACGGGAAAGGAGAAGCAGTGGCGATGAAAAGGGGGAGTCGTTTTATCAGAGGCGCCCCCACGTTTCAGGTTCCGCTCTATCACGGAATTGAACGGTAATGGTAGGCAAACGTATCCCATCCACCCGGCGTAGAAAGAATGTCCCATTTCCAAGGAGGCAGAAGGGGGAAGGGAGGTCGTTTTTGTAATTTAGCAGCGCCGCCACCTACGAGATTCGAATCGAATTGCCGAATGGGCCCAGAGCGAAGGGCTTGGCCTTCATACTTCATGACATGCGGGCCTCTTTTAAATGCTGGGCTTCTGAGGAATACTGTAATTTCAGAAAATGGCATGATACATGATTATTAGGTATGCGTCGATAAATCACACAAATCGTATGAGAGTCTGAGAAAAAAGTATTTCGTTTTGATGACTTTTCCTGATATCATTCAACGCGCATTTCTGATGTTTCAGATTTTTTATTTGATAAGTTATTAATTGCTATTTTCACTTTCAAATGAGACTCTCTTTATGGTATTATTTGGGGTAATACCTTGTTGGCATTGCGCCAATCAATGGGGAAGATTTGGAGAGGGCAAATACCCCCCTCCTCCGAAATTTTCAAAAAAAAAAAATTAATTAGGTAAGCCATATTATTTTAAATATGGTTGAGTAAAATAACTCACGAATAATTTGATGGAATTTTTGTTCGTAGGCACAGAACTTTCTAGTATGTACTCGGATACTGAAATTCTGTTTAGAATTGTTCTTTTAATCTTTCTAATTCTTGTTGTTTCTTTCAATTTCTTGTTGTTTTAACATTTGTGTCGTGTTATATTTTACTTTCTTGTCTACTGCGTTCTAACGTAACAAAGAGAAAGTATTTTAATGTTGCTGCGAAATAGAGCGACTTTTCAACAGAAAATTTGTAATGTGGGTCCCTAATAACGAAAAAGTGTATAATTCATCCTCCATCATATATTAAATTACTTCCTCTAATTCACTGTGTAGTAAGAACAGACGTCTTGTTGGTCCGTGATAACTAAAAATGTTTATGGCAAAACGTCCGTCCGCCTGCCCGTCCGTCTGGCCGTCTCTCTGTCTATCCTTCCATCCATTCATTAACCCGTTCGTCTGTCTGTCCATCACTCCCATCGTTCCTCTGTTGCAAATTGAAAACTTAATTTTTTCGGCGTCTTCCTACAAGTATTGAATTGAAGATAGATATGTTCCTTAATTTACTCTGCACTTCAGAATTTAGATCTTGAAATAACGCAACGTAAAATATTTGTATTGTCAAAAATTACAAATGTTCAACATGGGCGATATAGGGACGAACCTAAATATCTGAATTCAAATTCCAATGGCGTATCAAATTTCGTAAAAAATGGCGTAAAAAATTTCCAAAAAATGGCGTAAAAAATCATAAAACGTGGATAATGATTATCCTACATGTTAGAGGAAGTAATTTACTACACATTCAAACGAGAATTATCCACATTTCGGTATCAGGAGTTTTTTCTGCAGAACATTCGCCACTTTTCGCTGCAGCTTTACAATACTTTCTTTACCATCTCCGAACGTAGTAGGCGAGGAACTAAAAAAAATTGTTTAAAATTAATATACAATTACATTATGCTTCCGCTTTACCTAAAATTTTGAATGTCAAATGTCAATACTTGGTCCATATCCCATAGCTGTCGTTTTGCAAAAGTTTTTTTTTTATATTTTGACCACTCCAAATACATTACTTCAAATTGTTAAACAAGAAATTCTTACTTTGAATATACTTACATGTTTCACAAGGGAGAGCCGTTGCTCCCCTTCCAATAGAATTTTGATAAATAAGTAAAAATGTATGAAAAAGAGAATTCCACAAAGAAGAATAATTCGAAAGTGGTCCAATTGACATTGAACGAAATACCAGTTCTGGAAGCGCACAGCAGACGCCGAGTCGTGGCAAACGAGGGTAGCGCCGAAGGCAGCTTCCTGGATTCAGCTTTACCACTCGTGTGTCTCCAGTTTGTCTCAGGAGATCGTTATTTGCACATTCCGTGGAGTATTACGGAAAGCGCGCGGCACATCCCGCGACTTATTTTCTGCGGTATTTCAATGATAGTGTTTCCGGTATTTCAATGATGAGCTTCAATGATAACGCGAGATCAGTGAAAGAAAAGAAACGAAACGAGCTTGTTATACCCCATTAAACCTATTAAGAGTTAAATTTAAGAGTTTGGATATCGCGATCAGCCGAAAGTGGGACAATGTAGTTGAGACTCGTAGTATCTGCTGCTTAAGATGCTGGGTGCGACCTCGAGTAGATTCTACATTTAGCCGATATCAATTTCGGTTGTGAATTTAGAGTATATTTATAATAATAATAATAATTATTATTATTATTATTATTATTGTGTACTAACAAAAATTATTATATATATTTTTATATATTTTTGTGTTGTCCATATAAATCTTACCAACACTCCCTCAAAAGGAAGTTTCAGTTGTCTACTGCAACCAAAACCTCTACGAAAGCAGTGAATGCGGTAATTCATTGGGTGATTGGGTACAATAACCATCAAATAAATTTTCACACTTTTTTCAAAGAGTTCTCCACTCCTACTTTCACTCCATTTCACAAATATTTGAACCACAAAGAGGTTTTAAAAGAAGACAGTTATTGGATCAAAAATTATTCTTCTAGCAACTTCCATCCAAGTATCCACTTCGCTGTTCAATTCAATATTAGGCAAGTGTAATGCTCCATGCAGTTGGTCATACAAGAGAATGATTAGATTTTATATTCAGCTCTATTAAAATACGTTTAGATCTGCGTAATAATTGAATTCTTTATTGCGACCGCTTCATCTATCCAGATCATTCATTCGGCAGAAAATTGGCAACCCTATTACGCGCGTATCGATTATAAGAGCATGAAACATCCAATTCTCAGCAGGAAACGAGAACAATAAATTACAATCAATCACGAGCGACCAAGGTCCGAGATTTTGAAAACAAAACTAACTTGTCCATTTGTCCTGATGATATCCCAGAGAGAGCAGACTGCTGTGCGCCGACCCGAGAGTGGAAAGTAGCAAGTACCAGCTGGACGAATCCGCTACCATTCAGCGTTTGGGCTGTAGCTCAGTAAAAAGGAGGTAAATATAGTTTAGAAGAATATGAAGAATAATTTAGAGGAATACCTTCACTACTATGCACACCATATTCTTCTATATTAATGTTGGGCCATAAGCCGCCATCCTGATTGAGGTTTTTCTGGGTTTACTCAATTGCTTAAAGCGTACACCGGGATGGCCCCTTGCTTTGCACTCCCAGTCATAAATGTACAGTTTGTCCCCCCTTTAGTCTCTCTCTTTTCTTCTTGCTCGTTCGTATTTTCTACTTTATTGTCATTTATGATTCCCTTCTCTCATTTTTCTCTTCTCTTCCATTTCTATACATTGATGCTGTTCGGTCCTAAGCCGCCATTCTGATTGAGGTTTTCAGGGTTTACTCAATCGCTTAAGGCGTATGCCGGGATGGTCCCAAGTTTTGCTCTCCCAGACGGAAATGTACAGATTTCCCTCCCCTCTTATATGTTACTACCCTGTATTAATGTAGACTCAGTGGTTAGACGGAAGAGCAGGCCCTATGGCCTGAGCATCGCCATTAATAAGGACATTATTATTATTATTATTATTATTATTATTATTATTATTATTATTATTATTATTATTATTATTATTATTATTATTATTATTATTATTATTATTATTATTATTATTATTATTATTATTATTATTATGTAAAATTCTGAGAAATTTATTAAATGATAATAAAATCATTTTCACCTCTCGGAGTCTTTCAGTGGTCTCCACATAAACTGGATATCCTCTACGGTCGCGGCATATGTGGTAGGGTAGCGCACGTAAGTGTATGTTTGTGTAAGGGAAGAGGAAATAACTAGGAAGAGGAAGAAAAGATTGGGTACGGTCCTTGGCCTTTTGTTGGCATTCGCCAGGTTTAAATCGGAGAAATCACGTAAAACTACCGAACAGAGTACATATGCCGGAAGACTTGTCGGGAGCTTGGAGCTTTTCCCGTCTGGGGCGTGCCCCGCTGGCGGGAGATACATGGTTAGGGGAAACCCCGCTAGCCAACAGTAGGTTGGCGCCGGATCTCGCCATCCAGAGGGGGAAGATCATAACCACCTCCAGAAGAAAAAATGAACTGCACTTACGGGACTAATGACCTCAGCAGTTGACGCACCCGGAATCACTAACAACCAACCCGAGTAGCCAGCCGCCAGAATTCTCTGCCGGACAGTGCCTGATTTCAATCCATCTAGTGTATGTATCTAGTGTATGTCGAAAATCCTCCACGAGGATGAGGGTGCCGGCGGAAAGTGTATTGAGGACAAAGGCGAGGGCTGCAGCAGAGGCGGTGACTAGAATGGTGACTGCGAAGGGGACAGGCCCGTGGGGATGATGATGAAGTCGCTTACGAGGATGAGGGCGCCGGCAGGAAATGCGTCGAGGACCAAGGCGAGGGTGGGAGCAAGGGCGGTGACTGGAATGGTGACTACAAAGGGGACAGGGCCTGGGGATGACGAAGTGGGTGCTGAGTATGAGGGTGCCGGCGGGAAGCGTACCGAGTACGCGAGGGCGGCACCAGGTGCGGTAACTAGACTGGTGAACGCGAGGGGAACAGAGTCGTGGGATCACGACTAAGTCGGTGACGACGATGAGGGCGCCGGCAGGAAATGCGTCGAGGACCAAGGCGAGGGTGAGAGCAAGGGCGGTGACTAGCATGGTGACTACGAAAGGGACAGGGCCTGGGGATGACGAAGTGGGTGCCGAGTATGAGGGTGCCGGCGGGAAGTGTGTTGAGGACAAAGGCAAGGGCGGCAGTAGGGGCAATGGCTGAAAAGCTGAACGCGAAGGGTACGCAGCCGCGGAAGCGGCAACGGGAATAGGTGTACAAGCGTCGAGTTCTGCGGCTGGAGTCACATCTACTTGGCTGTCCAGGAGATGCCTGGTCTTGGGCACAGGCGCCAACGTTTCGGCCGCCACTCTGCGCCCTACCTCAGGGCCAAATGCATCCTGGACAGCCAAGCAGACGGGAAATAGATATAGTGGCGGGGACGGTGAAGAGGCCGGCAACTGGAACGGAAGTAGCGTTTGAGAGGCAAATGAAAGACGCGAACTCGCGGTTGAATGCGCTCCGCTGCCTCGTAATTGCGGCGCAACGCGATGTGTACGCTAGCTGCGAAAGCTCGGAGGACGTCGTCACCATATTTACGACAGCCGACGCGTTATCTTTGCTCTATTCGAAGCAAAATATCCGCTTTCCCAACACCCCTTGATTCGGGAAGGCATTTCGCCAAGGGATTGGTCGCTTTTCGCGCTCTCCCTCCTGTTTCCGCGACGAGCGATTTTTACTGCCCATCTGCAGGATGTGGATCATTTATTGGAAAATCAAGAGGATGATATACGACGGACTATCGTCTCGTGGGAACGAAAACTGAGATGTAAAAACGGTGTGCTGTTGGTTGTGAAAGCTGTCTGCTAAAATCGTGGAAAGGAAGAACGGGCACAAGCCTTTTGCATCTTCGAGGAAGATATCAATCTATGTTTCATGTTCGAAGTTGGCAAGGTGGCCGACGCAGTTTGGTGGGGAATTATTCTTTTAAGAACTCAGGTTTCTCCGTCTGTCGTCAGACACGTTCTAAAGAGGTAGTTTCTTCTATTTCGAGACGAGAAAAAAGTCCAAAATCACTCATGGAATGATTTTATTATACGTTACGTTATCAGTGATTGCTGTAAATATGCAGTAGAACGGAAAATACATACTTCTCAAAAACTTTCTTCCAGGTGAGAATGGTTATGAAGCTTCTAGAGAGGTAAGACGCGCTTTTAAACAATACTTGTGGTAATATTATACTAGGCTTCGTTATTGTTCGTGATGCTTTCGTAAGCTTTTGTTCTTTCTGTACGTCGGAAGTAGTAGAAGTGGAAAGATGTTGGACTATAATTTTTTTTTAATTACAACTGTATATTGTGTTGTGTATAAAAGTTTAAACATATTGTCATTGAAATATAAAAAAACGATTGAAGTAAAATCTAACTTTCATTTACCCTTTCGAAAAAGCAGTCTTTATTTAACAGGAAAGCTACATAATGACATTGCTGATTTGGCAGGAAAAATTAAGTAACTTACTAGTAAGACCGTAATACCATACGAACTTTTTTCATTCTGTGTTTTTATATCTCAAAGTTGGTTTTACATTTTATATTAATATTTATTTTTATCTTTTCAGTAGCTTTCGTGAAAAAAGATATATATTCTTGTCTTTTCGCAACGTCTTTCTTTATCTCCGAGGTCTTATTATCTATAGTTTAATTTTTGAAAATTCAGGAAATTTTGGAAAATCTACATGATTTGATTCAAAATTAGTTTAGACTTCCAATATTTTGTAAAACTGAACATAATATAATTTATACTACTACTATTGCTATTGACGAATATTGTGCATTTAGAAAAAGTCTCTATCTTCCACAGTGAAAGTGAAGGAGAATTTCACACAAAAGTTTAAGTTTTTTAGTTTGAGAACTAAATCTTCAATAAATGCACGGAACACATGTCGGAATATTACCTGATTCAAAAACGCACGAGCAGGCCTAGATATCTGATAAGTATATTACGGGGTGTGGGTTAGGTCTTCTTGGAAAATATTTTATTGATGTTTTATTATGTTTTGCTGAATTTTCAAACTGGCAGCCCAGCTGTATTGATTTACATATTCATATTTGTTGAAGTACATTTTCAATGATTTTCTAATATCAGTTAGTAAATTCCCAGCTAGGTAAATTGGTGTGGCGTGGCGTGTATAAATTCGGCGGTTTGGACGTAGGCGGATATAGGTTTTGGATTTGAATGACAAAAAAATAATATAATGACCAAAATGAAAACAAAATATTTCCTACGATCAGATCTAGACAGGTGAAGTATAAATATTTCTGATACTTTTGAAAAAAAATGGTGTAATTTGTTTTGTTTCTGGTAAATAATTGTTGGAATCTATAATGGTGGGTGTATTATACGAAATAATATATCAGAAACAAATTTATTTAGCCAAGCATGTTCGAACTAGATTATTTCATGTAATGAACTCATCGAATAAAATCTGTTCCAAATTCTAAATGAATGAAGATTAACGTCGCTATCTTTGTAAGTGTGGACGTACTAAAATAGCTTAAAAAATACGACCTATTCTTGAAGGTAATCAAATTGTAAATATGTTTCAGTCAATAACAATTTTAAAATATACAGCAGTACCAAATGCAAATCAAAAAAATTCTCGAATAAAACAATTATAAAATAATTTAACGTTATCATTTGGCAGGACCAATTAGATGTAGATACAAACTGACCAGTTCACATTTTTTTAAATGGCTGCAGTTATATTTTCATAATTCTTACTTTTAATTAATGTAACAATTTAACGTAATTACAAAAAAAAATAATGGAGCTGTAAAAGGATATAAATTTCAATCGGAGAGATTTATTTCGCTAACGGCCTAGCAATGAGAGCACAAAGAACAACAACACAGAGATGGTAGAGAAACATATTGCTAATTTCCTCTCAAATTTCCAGCCAACTCCTGAAGGCTTTACTGGCACAGTGACTAATAACGGTACTGTAGAGAAATCTGCACGAGCAGTAAATAATTTTCCTCTTTTCCATTAATCACCTCACAAAAGGCGATGTTCAAGTTCGTTATTTGACTGTCAGTACGTTTCTTTCGAACACTTGTCGCCAAATAACAAATAAGACTTGGCGTTCATTACTTTCCCAATTTCTGTCTAGAACGTGCATGAGAAGGAAGAAGAGTAGAGAAGATGTATTGTGCGGTATTAAAGTGTATCTGCACCGAAAGTGAAGTTCCCCTTTAACGCAGTAGCGGTGCTCGAAAATAAAGGGGAACGTTCTCTCCGCAACGTGAACCTATCAACGTTCGCTAGAGATTGCAGAGCTCATTCACTGATTGTACAGACGTAAGAATACAGTGTGAATCCAACTTCCAAAATATAATAAATCGTTCCCACCAGAGAAAAACGCGCTACATGCGATTTCATGGAATTCCCTTTTTTAAATTTCTGATACACTTCGTAACATGTTCTTATTACACCCACTTTCTGGCGTCGAACGTCAAAAGTGGATCACGCGACGTTTCGAATTGCTAAACTTGCGTGACTTCATAAAGCGAAGTTGAGGAATTCGGCTAGCGAAATCGTCCACTTAAAAGATATTCTTCTCCAATTTTATAATTTCAATGAAATCGGTATACCACGATTTATTGAAAAAAGAAAACAATTAGAATAAATAAACTTATCTGGAAGTTAGGTGCATTAAATTTGTTGTTTAAAAATAATTTTTCACTTATCAATATGTTTCATTTGAATAAAATCTACACGTGAGCATAGAGCGGGGCGTGATGCCTGAAACAAATAGGAACAAAATTGATCTGTTTACAACTGTTTACATCTGTTTCTGTTTTTGTGATAATTAGGTACTATAGTATTTGAAAATAAGTGTCAAATTAGCCACCGTGCCAACAGATAAAAGGAATCAAGCAAACTGTGAAAATACTTCTGAAGCCTCCGTAACGATATTGCACATGTAACTTCTTTCAGAAAGCAATTGCAACCGTTTGAATCTTGTTTTAGTGAATAGTTTGCGCGCGTGTGCGTGTGTGAAAGTGCTTATGTACGAAGTGTATACGTGACAAATTGAGCAAACATTGCTAAAGCAGGAGGTCGACAGGCACTGAATCACTTTTATGGTATAACGGCGCTATCCAGACATAATTTGTCAGAGAAAATGTCTCTCTGTGTAAACGTGCGTATAGCAGACGTTATAATTAACGTGCTTGTTTTTTCTGAGACTTTCTCGACGAGTTAACAAAACGAGACTCCTGTTCTCTCACAACTAAATGCAAGAAATTACTGCTAACGGATGAGTACCGTAACACAGCCGTATGCCCACCAAACTCTGTAAGAAAAGTCCATGCAATTTTGCTTTATTATCAGCGCTTTATTAGAATGAATTAGAAGAATGGCATTTAACAGTGAGCTTTGAATCGATGCTTATGTCCCGTACCCATTAGGGCCTTTGCAGCTTCAACAGTATACAATTACCACCGGTGTTTGCAATCCAGGATTCAAAGGGCTTTTGTAGAGCTCCGAGTTCTCCGTTCCTGTGCACTCATGGAACTTCGCGCATTCCAACAAAGAGTGAAGGAGAGATGTGGAGTAGCACTTGAAAAAGAAGTTAGCACATGAAGCGGCGACGTTGAAATAAATCTAGTACGTACACCTTATATGGGAATGAAATCAACGATAATTACCTTATTCTTTCATCGTCGGCCGATTCCACCACAAACCTAGCTAACTAGGAGCGGATATTTTCTGCAATAGGGGTTCAATCCGTGATCCCTCATGTTTTCTACAGTCGTCGGATAACTCCAGTGAAATCTAATAACTTTTTCAATAGCATATTGTCTTAATGCGACGCATTTACCTCTTTCCTGAAGAGATCCATATAACTTCTGTTAACAACACAGAACTGTGACCCACAGGAGTATAATATTGACTCCTGCCCCCGGTTAAAAAAGAGCAATGGTACTCAGCATAGCTTACTTCAGAGGGGTAACTAATGCTGTGGGGAAGCCATTTACGTATTGGTCGCAGAGGGCGATTCACCGTCAAGCTAAATAAACTCCAGCTTGAAGCCTCCGCGTCCAATAGGCCTACCGCGAGAGGTGGTTCTGGGCATCAACTGGTGTCACTGCAGTCCCTTCAACCTGGAGTCCCGACGGGGGCAGGATTTTCGACATTAGCCAGATAGCTTGGTCGAGCTTGTCTCTACTGGGGCGGTGCCTCGCTGGTGGGAGATACCTTGTTGGCGAAATCCCCGCTAACCGACATTAGGTCGGCGCATCTCACCATCCAGCGGGGGATGATCACCGCCACCTCCCGAGCAAAAAACATGCACTAAACTTACGGAACTAATGATCTTAGCAGTCGACGCGTCAGGAATAACTCGTAATCAATCAAATCAATGGGCCTCAAAAATTAAAATGGCAAATTCGCTAAAAAACGTATGGAAACATACATATTTATAATTAGTACTTATTTATACTTAGTATTTATAATCGTATGTATATACACAAGATTCTTATCATTTTTTTACAATTTAAATACAATTATTATTTGAAAGCATGATTTAATTGTTTAATTAATTTTGAATAAAAAGGTTTAAATCTCCAATCTTAAAATATCATTATTGCCAAAAAAAGGGGGACCTAAAATATTTTTGCATGCAGCCACAAAATAGTTAATCAGACGGTGATTGCTCGCATTGGTTAGGCGACTCATCCACTCACGGCGTATAGATCGTGTAGAAGTAGATCACGTCGTTTAGAGCGCGTAGATGAGTAAAACTTTCTCTATCATCAATATTAAACTTTTGTAATATTGTATTGGTCATGTAAAAAATATGTACATGACCTTATTTCAAGATCTGTATTTGTATGAAAGATTTCATTCAGGAATAATCTCTATCTTCAATTATGTTTTTGGAGAAGTCCGAAATAATTTTGAACTTGCAATTTCATTTAGCCATAAATCGATTTTTCTTGGACAAGAACCCAGAAAACTTGGATTATGATTGCACAACTCGCTAGAGAAAGTAATTTACTACATATACTGTAAAAAATCCATTTTTCAATTGAAAAATCGCCTCTTTCCGCCGCACGATTACAATACTTTCTGTTTACTATGTACATGGTAAGGCGAGAAAATAAAGATATATCGGATGATCCGGAAAAATATATTGGCCGAGATCACGAAGACAGGAGTGCCGTGGCGATCTCGGACCGAAGGATTGCGGATTCGAGTCCCACCTCGGACATGGTTATATTTGTGTTTGTCCTTTCGCCCATCATCGTCCCCATAACATTTCGGTCGGTATGCAGATAGTCTTAACGTTAAATCAATAGTAATCACTAATAACATCGTAGTTATGCGAGCTTATATATATATATATATATATATATATATATATATATATATATATATATATATATATATATATATATAAACCAACACACATTTCCAGCCATTAACTTTACTTGCAATGTGTAATTTCTCACATAATTAACATTGAGTTTATCATAATTTTGAGACAATGACACTTAACCTGTTTGGAGTTTTCCTTTTCAGTTTCCGTTAGTTGACCGAGCGAATGCTCATAATGTTTCCTTGTTTTGAATCTGGATAATAAATATATTCTCCCTTTACAGAGTATTTCATGCAGTTGTCACTGTTTTCAAAGCAAATAAAACAATTGTAACTGTTTTCAAATAAACAAATAAAAAACAAATCATTCATTGAAATTTAAATGAAATGGAAACCTGATTATACAATCACATATGAATTATTGTTTTGAAAAACTCGTTAAATCTAAAGAGCTAGTAATATCACAGACCTAGCTCCAGAATGAATTATCGTTAGCACAGCTTTATTGTATGAAGCAAAATGAAATACCTGATCGATTTCTGTGGGAGTGTACATCAGAGAAATTCAAATACAGATTCCCCAACAGCTGTGCTGTGTTAACGATGAGGTCATTTCATTCGAATGAACAAACTTCAATATTCAATTCGAGCAAGAAGTAAATAATGTTTATTAATCCCAATACACGAATATATTGTACGAGTATGTTTCAACAATTACAACGGCCGGGAATGTTCAGTTTGACAAACAAATGTATTTCGAATCCGTAAATATCGGTAATATCTACTCGCTTTGAACACAGAAATATTAAACTCATCAAATCAAACTTTTTTTTAAATAATGGCTACATGTCTGTAGGGCTAACGGAAAATACTACTTAAAAGTTGTCAACCGAAATCTTCATAGAAAATATGAATAATGAAATCGTGGAGTAATGGACTCACCTAGAAATTATCGTAGACTCTGTTAATGAAGTGGTGACTCGTGTACCGACCATCAAAATCAAATAATTGTATATGACTGTTATATTTTTCTTAAAATTACAAAAATTAAAGATAAGTTTCATAAAATAACAAAATATCGAAATATTTCATAATCAAAAGATAGTAAATGGACACTATAAATTACAATAAATCACTAGTGAAAATATTATTCCTCATACTTCTGTTGGAAAAAGGAACGATATATTGTTTATACAATTTTAGATGTAGATATCAAAAGCTACAGCTATCAAAAAATACTGTTGCAAGAATTATTCGCAAAAAAATCAACTAATTACCTAATTATTATTTTTTCCATTACAAATCTACACCAAAGACAGGTCGATTTTCCAGCCTTGGCGGCTAAATTCCAGAACCTCAAAGCGTAATCGTATTATGGAAAACCGAATTCCTACTCATTCCATCGGCAGCGGCGCGCTTCTCGATTGTCCAGCAAGAAAATTCGTTTCCCGGGCGAAGATATTTATTCGTCCGCTGAGCCGTGCAGCTATGCAAATGCGGAGGGAATATCTGGGGCGGGCAGCGACGACGGCGGCGCGCCGCGGCGGGCCGGCGAATGAGTTATGTCCCGGGGATTACTTCTCGACGCGGTGCAGAACCCCGGAATCTATGGCGCGCCCGAGCCTCAGTTTGAAGCAGGGGCGATTTCTCTATGCTCGCTGGGCACGCCCACAATTCCACTGCATAGGATGCATGGGTGGCTTCAGAAAATTTAAGGGCAGGTCGATTTTAAAAACTTAAAAAAAAATGGAAGTTGAATATATGTATGTAAATATCTATTTAATTAAAACATTTTTGTCAATTTGTGTATGTTACTTCATAAACAGTTTAAAAATTTAACATTTACACAATATTTTTTATTGTTTTCTACTAGTACTTTCATTAGCATAGTTTAATTTCTGTGTCTAAATTTCAAGTATTGCATTTTAAAGCAAGTAAGTTGAAAATATAATTACTAATTGAAATTATTCACAATAACATTTCACTTTAAAGTATAACAAAATTTTACATTCTCGCCTAACTACGTGGGAGAGTTTGTAAATCGAGACGGCAACCAAGGTAACCAAAAGATTCCGTCGCTTGTGTCACTGACGTATCATATGTCGTTCGAGTTTTTTTTAATAACATCCTTTTTGTGAGAAAATATCACGTAAATAAGAAATATCATTGCTTTGTGTAGGAGTACTCGCACGCTATCATGCGTCACAACTCATTTCTTTCCATGTCTTTGGATTTGATTCGATTACTCTATCAGAGGCGGTAATTTTTGTTTTCTTGAAGATTACGCGATTCCTTAACGCGTGACGGAAAGTTCAAAGTGTACTTTAATTTCCTTTGTTTGGTTGCGTTATATCTATACAAGAACACAGTATCACCAAAACACAAATACTAAAAAACTTAAACTATGAATGGCACATTGCGGGCGTGCCGCCATAGCGCCCTGACTTCCGCGTCTCAGCCTGTCCCGAACTGTTGGCGGCGCGGCGTTCCGTTAAAGAAATTGGGGAAGACTCGGGTCACGATCCGGAAAGCGTCATAAATAATTCACGCTAGGTTCAGTTGGGTTCTGATGGCTCTAAAGGGATCGTGGGTTTTACGGTGAAGTTGATGGCCAAATACGTGATGTTTTGTTCCTTTCTTCAGGCGACCAAAACTTCGCCGTTAGTCATTTTTCAACCGATCTGTTTAATATGTTCGAAAAACTTTCATCAGCGTTCTGAACCATATCTATAACCGGACGTTACAGGCCATGCTCAAAGGAACTACACTAGGCTTTGATCGACAATTATGAAATGATTACAAAATGACTTTATATGTAGCATGCTTCATTTCAATATTCTAACACTTCATGTTAAGTGTAACATCGATGAAAACTTCACACACACTTCGTACTCTCAATTCTGTAGCATTGTTATTGGGACCATTCGAATGTTCAACAAACGAATTTGGCGCCTCCGCCGCCGCTATGACGACACCAGTTTATTCCAAGAAGGAGGGGTGTATCGGAGGTAGGGAGGGGGTTCTCTCCACCCGTCCGTTGAGACGTCACTAGGCAAGAGGGAGAGAGGAAAACGTTCTTGTTGTATTCCAGACGAGGTAGAATGAGGTTATCTTAAGAAAAAAGGTATTAGTACTCTACATTTTTGTTAATACAGTATAGATTGTGATCAGTGCTTCGGTTGATAGAATGCATTGAGTTAGAAAAATACAGTTTCTGTTAAATATAATCATAAACATTCAATAGACTCGTTTAAAAGAAGACAGATTGCAAGAAGTTTTGTAAATAGAGGCTAACATTTACAACCTGTTTCCGCTTGTGCAATGGCACGTGGAACATGTGGTCTGTAACAGTGTCCGTAACGAATCACAGTTCCTTCTGAACAACACGAGAGTATTACAGAATGTCATTGTATTTACTATGTGACCAATAAGTATTGCAAATTAAGCATTGAGTAAAATTCAGAGTATATTGGAATGAGACATTCATATTTATGCTTCATCTTTGCTGGTATAATTCTCTTAAAGAGTGCAAGACTAGATAATTTATCCTATTATACTGATTAAGTAAAAGTTTAATATGACAGAAGAGTCATAATGGGTTACATTTCTATATGTATTTCAGCCTAACATTTAAACACTTGTAAATTTTCAAGAATGTATTCACGTTGATCTCAGAGGGGATTACATGTGTTTGTCATGTGGGTTTTTTTGATTTAAAAGACTTTGTGGTTTTAACATTGAAACAGAACCGTATTCTGAAGAGGCATTCACTTGTTCCATTTAGGTCTTCAAGGTGGGATGTATTTTAAGAGTCATTTAAGAAAAATAACCTGCAATCAATTCTGCACCTAAAGAAAATAATAATTCAGTTAGTGTTTTTATACTTATACACCAGTTTGATAGAGCAATTAGGAATGTGATAATATTGAGTGAATATTACTTTACTATCATGTCATTCTTTATTTTCTTTTGAAATCTGATTAGTGCTAGTGTTCAATTCTTGCTTTAGTCATAAAGAAACTAGCAAACGGACAAATGACTGTCTCCAGAAGCAAACAAAGCTTTGTTTAAATTTGAGTGAAACTTGTTTGCGTTGTTTTGGGGATATGTGTTTTTTATATTGTGTAATGTTTGTTTTTTTTATCATTGTTTGTGGATTGACATTCTGTATTTTGATAAATGTTAAAGAAAACGTCCAATTATAAATGTTCTGTGACTTTGTGTTTTTTTTCAAAATCTTCATTGATAAAGAGTCCCGAATCCATGAATATTTAATAGACAACCTGAGGAGAGGTTACATTATGGCATATCAAATTTAAGGTCAAGTTGACGCTTCGCAACATACAGTCGACTCCGGTTATAGTGAACCTAATTCAGTAGTCCCGTTTCACTTACAAGTAAGCATAAGAAGATTCGGTTATAGTGAACTCTGAAACCTCGGCTATAGTGAACGAAGGAAAGGTGTTGAGGCTGCATTAGGATACTTAGAGGCAGTGGAACATACATAATCAATTATGAAGAGAGCACGAACTCAAGAAGGATATAGAGAAACTACTAATGAAAAATGTACGAAGCAAATAAAGATATTGAAATTTTCAGTTGATGCTATTAATGTATTTTGCTGTGCCTCTATATTAACAAAATTAATCATTGTAGAGAGATTCTATTTAATTTTGACATCGTCGGTTATAGTTGATCTCTGATTTAGTGAACCAAAAATGTTAGTCCCCAGAAGTTCACTACAACTGGAGTCGACTGTATTTCCAAGTCGAGGACGAGACTCTGGCCTTGGGGCCCATAGTTAACATACACAAATCGTGGGGGGGTCCAACGCATAATTACCAACGCATTTTATGCGAAAATACTGTAAGGGAAACTCACCTCCTAAATCTGTTGGATGGCAAATACAAATTTCTTTTATTTGTTCTAGGAAAGCACTCTTTTTTACTTCCATTAAATCCAATTACATCCAGTTTACATTCTCGTTGCATTTTGCAACATAAACAGTCGCTAAGAATTTCCATAACACTACATAATGAACACAAACAAGGCATGACGCATTTTCCCTGACCATCCAAAGTTTCCCCTCCAAACCTATTAATTTCCCCTCTTCTCCTCCACCGTAGGTTCGTATTCTCTGACTTGAAAATAGACGGTTTAGTGTCCTCATGTTAACGTCCTCATGTTTAACGGTTTCTTCCATTCAACCGAATTGATGAAGATCAATCATTAAATGTGGTGGTGGTGTTAAACATAATGGTTTGAGTTATAGCATACGACGTCATGGTCGTAAGGCGAAAACATCCATACCTCTCACAGGATTTTAAGTCAGAAGCCCAGCGAAAACTGTTCTCACTTCAGTCACCTATCATGTTCAGGTTGGCAAAATATTTAATGCCAGACATGCGTTTGAACTAGGTAAAGAACAAACAACTCACATATTTCGTTGCGTTATGGCCACTGTAATTTCAACTTTTGTGGTATACATTGTAGAAAAATCCTCAAACATTCTGTGATGAATTCATATTTGTTAATTTTAAATATTCCAATTAGTATTTTGGAATATTTTCAATTGTAACAAATGGAGGTTATTTTAAATTTATTGGTCCAATCTTAACTTGAAAACAAATTTGTCTAAGGCTGAAATAGGTTGAAAACATGTTTGTGAAATGTGATCAATGGCCTAACGTTCAGAGGAAACTAATGATGCTTTTACTTATTGGCGATGTTAAACAGATATTTTCGAAATGTCAGGGACAGTGTTGATTTGTACAAATGATAGCACACTAATTTCACTTAGCAAATAATCTTTAACAGTTGAAAACGTGTAAGAAAAGATGGTATTGCTGATTTAGTGATAGCCAATGTTTTAGTTATTGCTGATTTAGTGATGTAACGTCGTTATCTGTGGACGTCTTCTAGAATTCAGTGGGAAATATAGTTATTCAATTTATCGTTTCCATGCTGTCGCGGCAGGAAATATTATTCCTTGACGAAGGACATCATGGATAAGAGCCCAAAATTTATTGCTTATTTATCCTTGAAAATATATTTTATTACATGGGAGCGGTTTTTTTTATTCAAAATTCAAGTAGTATATGACTTAGTGTAGGGATCACAGAATTGTGAAAATGTGCACACAAATTCACTTCTCCCCATAGCACGTCATACACAGTTTTAACTGCTTTTGACGTCAAATAAATAAATAAATAAATTAAAGCCAAATTGTTTGGTCATTCCCTTACCTTACGGCTTCTGCCTCTCGTTAGTGTAAATATGCAGATTCGCATTAAGTTTGAGAAATGTTAGTCACAATTATCAACACCCAAACGCCTCAATTACCTTATGTTTACTCTTACCCGACTTCCTTCTTCTTTCTCTGTGGGCAACTGATCGCCAAAAGAGATCTCTTGTGCTTGAAAACTGGTATGAGGTTGGTGGGTTAATAGGGGGCATTCCAACCAGTTTTCCTTACTGCTGAATATATTTCCCAGCTACAATGACACGGCAGAGCACAGCTCCACGGATACATTACCCGCGCTAGTTTTCTTCACCGATTACAATAGTGTACCTTCTACCTTCCTGTCCAAAGCAAAAGCTTACAACGAGCACTGATGACATTCCAAAAAACATCTTCATTGGCGCGAAACAGAAGCTATTTCCTGATGAAGACTAGAACTACTGTTTGTGTTTTTTCTCGAAAAAATTTTAAGAAATATCTAAGGCAAGTCCAGGTCCTTCACAGGAGATACTTCGAACTCCCGAGGAAGTTAGAACTTATAATAGAGGCGAACGCAAAATTACTGAGAAAGTTGCGACGTGATGAGAGTTGGTAAACGGGAAAAATATTCTGATGTATGCTCTAAGAAATGATTTGAATCGAGCTTCTGCTTACACTGAAGTAATTATTTCGACGATACAAAGAACAAATATTAAAAGAGTCCGTAACTATTAAAATTCTCCAGAAACGCCGGACAAAGAAAGGCAACATCAAATGAAAGTTATAACTTATGTAGTATCTATTTCGTTTACATATTTTCTACAACTTTCCACAGATCATCGAGTGAAAGATTGATTTTTAGGATTTTAATTAGTTTGTAGTAATTTATAGTACTTAAAACTTTACCTTGTTAGCTTCTATTTAGACTGACACAATTGATAAAAACGAATTCATTAAACCATATTCCTCACTTTACGCAAACGAAGTGAGTATGCCTCACAGGGGCAAGAAATTAGCCAGTAATACATTATATTGAAATGTATGTTTGCCAGCGCCGGTAGCCGAACTTCTTAATCAAACTGCATATAGTCACGAAGTTATGCATCTCGTGTCAGATGGGTCCATGGATAATAACGGTGCTGAGCCCCTGACCTAAAGCACTAAAATACAATCGCTTACAACTTGACTTCACGGACCTCTGGGAATACTAGTCGAGGCCGATGACAATATTTTTCTTATGTTCACAACATAAGTATGTTGTTGTGTTGTTATATTCTTTAGCACTCTTCAAGCATTCAACTTGACTTTTTTAACATTTTATGTTTTAATTACAAGAGTAAAATAAATCATTTCAAGTAAATCATACGTCTGGGTGTTGTCGACTACTTCGAATATGAACGTGCAGTTTCCGTAGTTATTTGTGACTACCATCTTCGTATAAAAGATAAAAGATTTAGATAAAAAACGCATTAGTTAAAACAAGCGTTGGATCGTGATGTAGAGAGAGAGAGCAAGAAAAATAAAGAGCTTTCAAATATATTACATTCAACTGGTGAAAAATTAACAACTAAGAAAACATAGTACAGTGTGTATGGATTCACAATACAACAGTCCTTTACATAACAAGAATTTCCAAAAAGTCGCTTTCCCATAAAACAAAAAATTAATAGCAAATATTTAATGGCCGGTGGACTCTTCCATAGAGCGTCACTGTCGCATGCCGCCAGTTGTGTCGTAAGCAGCGACGCAATCAGAACGAAAATAGGACGGAATAACACACATCAAACATTTGCATTTTGCACTTAATACTGAAACTGTTTTATTCTTTTTGGATGTTTCCCGAGTTCCTGGGTATCTAAAACAACCATAAACGCCCCCACATAGATGAAGGCTAGATAGTTTCCCCTCAATATCTGAGCGCATTGGAAATGAAAATTACTAATATAGATGTTTATCATAAGAGTTGGTGATATGTAAGATTTTTACGTTGTGAGACCCGACTTAAGACGTGATCATCATTGTGATCATGTGAACTTCATATTTGAACTTTAAACTCGTTTAAACTCGTATGATTTCATGTTTAACGACAAAAAAACTTTGTATTCTCTTTTTACATCAAGGGAACTAATTTGCCCACCAGATTAACTGACGGCCAGTACTCGGTGCGGACAGTCGGAATGAAATGCACGGATACAATGCAGAGAAAAGTACTTCCTCTCCCCCCACACACACACACACACCGACCACGCCTGCAGAACTAAAGAAAGAAATTTTTCACGTGGTAATTCGCCTATTCATTTGAGGGTTTCACCGCCAGAAATAATTCTCGTTTCAGACACAGTGTTGCAGGTGCGTTCGAAAGAGGGTGCATTTTTCATTCACGACTAGGATTTAAAGATAAATGAAAACGCAGGGACGCTTTAAGCGCAAAAGCCAACGCAAACCAGTTCAGTTGGTTTGATGTAGGCAACTCCATATGGTGAGCGACACAGTCATATTCTGGGAAGGGACATTGCTTTTTGTTAGGAAGCATGTGCAATACGTGGAAACTTTCCTTTGTGAGCAGAGTTGCGGATATAGTCTTGAGCTGTGTTGTGAGGGCCGTAAGCGCGAATTGTACCATTGAATTGGTCCTTTGTGCTGAATCTAGATCAAATGCGAATGGTTTGATCGTAGATGTTGGAATGCAAGTGGAGATCAATGTATTCGATATATTTGTTAAAATATATATGTAAATACTGCAGTTGTATTTTTTTATCAGTCTGCAAATCGTGCTGTCAACGTTTTAAATTGATGATTCAACAATATCTTCATTTCTAGCATTATTTTTAACTTCCATAATTTTCGAATAGTTGGAGAGTACAAAGAAAATGAAACCTGTCCCATTATTGGAAGCGTCCTATACTCTATCCGAGAGAAACAATTGAAAAAAATGTGAATATCGATGAAAAAATATCAGTTTCGGAGAAAACTGTTTAAACAGTTTATGTGCGGTCTAAACGGTTGGACGCAGGCAGACAAACAAGGGTTTGCCATCAATCGATTTTTCTGTATCAAGGAGCCGCAAAACTTGGATTTTGACTACACAACGTGTTAGAGGAAGTAATTGACTACATCTACGAACAAGAAATTATCCAATTTTTGTCCCTACGCCCCCACAGTACGAGTTTATGCGAAAGTCGATCGATCAATCAATCAATGTTGATCAATCAATCAAGTGTTGATCAAGTATTTCACTTTTAAAATTTGTTCGTAATTTAAAGAAAGGTCTTAGAAATTGTAAATACCGTACTGGAAAGAAGGAACAATATTTAATCACCTTTCCCTTTCAATAAAAATGCTCATGGAGTCCCGCGGGGTTCTAATTTAGGCCCTGTTCTCTTCCTACTGTACGTAAACAATATGACCTCAACGATCCCAGACGATTTGGCTGGGAAAACACATTCTATAGCTCCAAAACTGTTAGATTATAGAAAAGAACTTTACGAATAAACAAGCAAATTCCACTAACGTGGTCCTTGTAAGGCTCTCTTTAATGAGCAGGGAATTCTGTCGGTACCTTGCATTTGACTTACAAATCAGTAGTATTTTTAGATTTTTTTCAAAACCGATTTACTGAATGGTGGGAACATATTTTCATATATAGATGTCTACAAATATAACATTTGACGTAGGAATCATATTCATCTGGCGTAAGTTTCAACGTTTCGCTACAAAAAATGTAGTAGATACATGCAGTACATTCTTTTACAACACATTGCCAGATGACATTAAATTATTAAAATCGATACACAAGTTTAAGTGCCAAATCAAATCTTTTCTACAGTATAACTGTTTCTACAATTGAAGAAAATATCGAGCGTCAAAAATAAAATTACTATTCATTTTAACATTTGTGTTTGATATATTAGTTATCAACTGCACGTCATAATTATAAATTATTAAATACGCCTGTAACACGTGTTGTATCACTGTTTCTGGGTCAATGAGCCCTACAACGATAAGATCTTTCGCCCAGTTTCCCTATTCTTTCAGCAGAATGGCCCCTTGTTTTCCTTCTGGATGAAAATATTGGGGAAGGAAGAATCACGCGCGGTCTTTGACCCATTGCCTGAAAATGATTGGAGGATTTTTTGAAAACGTCCAATCAAAGCAAGCGACCGTTAGAAAGTAGAAAGGACGAACTGGGTGCCGTTAAAAATTCGTCACCTTTCGAAATTAACGAGTCCTGACAGTGACAGATTTTCGATACTAGCTGCACACAACCGTCGACACCAAAGACTGGCGACGAATTCCACTGACCGGCTACTCTGATTGATAGTATTCTGTGGAATCTGCAACCAGTACCGAGCAAATGCCAAAACATTTCTCCAACACGTCATGGAAGGCGCGCGTTTGCGATTCCCCTCACATCGTTGTCCCCTTCTCTTCTTTTATATTGCACTTACACTTTCAATACACTACCGCACATTTCGGGAGCTTAGAGCTTATTCCAGCTGGAGTGGAGCTCTGCTAGTGGTGGTGCCTGGCAGGAGAAGCTATCCACAAACCGACGTGTCGGTTGGTTCCGAATTTCAGTTTCCAGCGGGAGAGGAACTCACTCACGTCCCGGGATATAGAATGTACTACACGTACGCGACTAATGACTTCATGAGTTGACAATCCGGGAATCAACATTCATTCACTTTGGAAGACAAACCTCGGTTTGAGCACATTCCACAATTCCAGCGGCGAGTTCGTTGTACATACGTTAACTCACCAATGTGCAATCTAACGAATGGTCAGAATTGACCGCAACCTGCTTTCCTCTTCGAGGGCGCGAAGACGCCCGGGCCATTTTCCGGTTGCTCGCCGCGGAAGAGCAGGCTACACGCAGCGTTTTCCGCTTCCGCAAGAGAGGAAGGGCCCGTGCGTGCTTTAAGCGAAGAGGTCTGGCTCCCATTGTGAGGGAAGCCACGTAATCAAGTGAGTGCTCGACGCCCGAAGAACGCTCTGAGATTTCTCTCCAAGTTCGGGTGCTTGGGGCTGCTCCCAAATGTCTTCAGTTCCAATATCTGCTCGCTTTCTTGGCTGAATGCCACATACTAGCGTTCGAAAAAACGCTCATTATTTGTAGGTAATTATTTATTATTATTATTATTATTATTATTATTATTATTATTATTATTATTATTATTATGTTAATGATTACATTTATTATTACTAATAATCTTGTATTTTGATATTACACTTTCGGAATATTAATGTTAATAATCTATTTAAAATAGCTCTCAGTACTGAGCAAAGATCATAAACAGGAATACATACATACAAGTTAGGATATTGGTTTTGATTATTTGATCAACAACTGATTTTGAATTTATGGTTTTAAAAATAAATGTTGAAATTTGTATTAATTAATTAATTAATTTCGATTTTATTCAAATAATAATTTATATTTTTATGTATCATTTTTCTGTTCTTTGTTACACCCATTACGTCAGGGAAAGAATTAGACTTGCGTTTGCCACCGGTTACCTGAAGGTTGCTCAGATTGCGTTTTCTCGGGTCTGACCTTAGTGCTTGAACGTTGCTGTTGACGGTTGAGTTCTGGTAAAGTTTATGTTGATGCACTGCGGAGACATCTGGGACGGAGTGCCCCCTACGTGGTTTTGAGAACTATGTAGCACTGTGAACACTTTTGAGCACGAGTAGAAATAACCACTGCACTGAATAAGTAGGGACTGACTGCTCGTCGCGCAATAGCGCGCACATCTCTGCGGTCGGCGCAGGCACGTAACTACGTAACTGAGTAAAGGAACTTCACTGGTCGGCGGCACTAACTGAGCTGTATGGTTCGGAGCAATCCGCTCAGTACGACGGTCGACAAGAGAATGGTTAGTTGAACTGTTTTTTACCTTTTTAACATAATTGTTTCTATACAACTAGAGACAATAATGACCATCAAATAAACAAATAATAATTTTAACAATGACATGAAATGAGTTAGTTTACATTTGTTTTGTATACGACTAAATATGCTTGCAACAAGTAATGTACTTCAGCTTCTGAGTCAACGACGCCCATCTCATTCAGATATTTCGTTGTTTCCCTTAGCATTTGATCGAATGGAAATATGGCTCCTTCTTTTGCTTCTAGTCTCAAATATAACTTCACTATGAGCAAGTTTTGCTAGGTTCTTTTCGCTCAAATCAGTAGTTAAAGGATGCAAATAAGTTTTCTATAAATGGCGATCAAAAATGTCTGCCAAATGTTACTAACTTCTTCCCGTTGGTACTTTTATTCATCATTCAACTACATATCGTAAAATAGATTCTGGTGCTCAAGCGAACGTGCATATTATACGTCACCCACATACATGAAAGATTTTTTAAGAAAAAATCAATTAACTGTACACATGTTCTCTTATTTGTAAGGTATATTGTTTTCTTGGATGGGAGACGATATATAACTCACATGTATTGACACGTTTTTCGAAGCCACATTTTTTATTTTACAAATATAATTTATACGGAAAAAGGTCGTTTTAGTCCAAGGTAAACTTGTTTAATATACGTCGTAGTTTCAGTTGGTGGCAAAACTATGGTAATGAAAATATGGCAAACAATGGCAATCGAAAGTAATAGTATCACCCCTCCTCATAAATTAAATATAAAAATTATTATTATCTGCTGGAAGTCAGTCACAAGTCTGTTCTATTCAATTGCTGCAATTAATACAGTTTTATCGAGAAGAAAGAAATTTGATATAAATATTATTTACGATTTTGATAGTATTACTTTGTATTTTCGTCAACAGTTCACTCATTAAAATAAACAAATTGTTGAAATCGAGACACTCTGACCATTGAAGAAAAGGTGCTTACCGCTTAGTAATTTTGCTTTTTAGTTTACATTATATTTTTTCTTTGCTTTGTTAGTTTTTGTATTGTACATGTAGAACTATGAAAATACATTTTTAAATAAACCATTAAAATTATTTAATTCCAACTATAAAATTTTCTAATTGGTGACTCTCCTAAAATGGTGTCACCCGGGGTGTAACTTACGTAATTTTACGTCGAACTTCTATGTTTCTATTTCAAAAAATAATAAACAGTTTAAAAATGCGTTTGCGTTCTTCGTAGCACGGGTTAGTATTGTTTAATCGGTGTGAAAATGAGCACCCCTTATGTATTAACATTTTTAAATTCGAAGTGTGGTTCATAGAATTTCCAATCTTGACATAAAAGTGATCTCACAATATTCAGCTATCACTGCCAAACGCTGCGTCACAAAAATAATTGTGTTATTTTAAATTTTTTCAGAAACCATGTATTCAGTCTATCAAATCCCTTTTCGATCAAGAGAAAATTAATTACACATTTATTTTATTTCGTTTCTAATGACTGACTATGTTAATGACAATCTTGGGTATTCATACTGTTTGTACTGAATTAAATGTATTGCTATTTATTCCAATCCTTCAATATACATTTGTACAAAAGGCGTCTTATTATAGCATCAGCAAGAAAATAATTTACATATACTTACGCAACACTACCAATGAACTCGTATTCAATAACTGCACACACACACACACACACACACACACACACACACATACACACACACATGCATGGGCGCGCGCGATTTTACAGTAAGACCAAAGGGAACAGCATCAACGAGTTTGAAAGATTAGAAGTTGGACTCAGAGTGTGTCTCTCCAACTTCATAGTCCTAGTTTCGTGTAGTCCTCGCGAAGATCTTTCGATTTGCCCGGAGAGGGGAGTGGTGATCGAACGTGTGCGGTCAGACCGTCCGTCCGTTCCTGTAACTTTTCCCCTTAGCCCCCTCACAACACGACGCAGGAGGAGGAAAGTTGAAAACTTCAGTGCTTGAAACTTGGAAACGTCAGCTCCTTCAGTGGTGTTCGGAGACTTCAACCGCATTTTACAGCGTTCCGGGAGTTCTTACCGATCGGCATACCAGCAATCTGTCTTGGAACTATTGGGATTCGCTCTCCTGAGACACAGCATTTTCTCCTTCCTCTTTTTTTACCAAGTTTGTCTACAAGTATATTTTTCCTCCGAATGCTCAGTTGAAAAAGACAAAAGAGCTTAAGTTGAGTTGACCTGTATATTCGAGATAACCCAATGAACTCTTCTGAACTTGAATGGGAAAAAACAACTAAAACTATCCAGGGTCTGAGTAGAATAATAAAATCAGAAGGTAAAAATTATTGAATTAAATATTATATTACAACTACATAATTAGGAAGTATATGTTCTTATTATCATAATTAACCTGTTTTAAAGTTACGCGTTTTCCACTTAAAGAAAGAATGAGTTCAAATGAACCATAGGTTTTATAGGATAAAATCGAGGATGCCAATGTCTTCATCGACGGTTGTTATGAAAACTGTCGTTTCCTTGAAACCGTGGGATTTGTGACCTGACGCTTCTTTGAAATTCAAAATTAGATAGATCAATCTCAAAAATCAATCATAATTTGAATAATTTTATCATTTGGTGTTTGAAAATTCGATTTGGTTTTTGAGTATTCGAATTAATATTGAAAATCGGAATAACTGAAAAAGGTGTGAAAGAATTTCCATTGGGTTAAGTATGTTTTGGATTTATTCAGTAACTCGACTTAATTTGGAATTAATCAGTCTGTATTATTCTAAATTAGAAATATAGTAAATTATTTAGCATTTCCTTTAAACAAATCTCTTATGATAGATACAGAGACTCCTCTTTGAATTAGACTATGATACTTTTTCTCTGTCATCGACAAATGAAGCATTTGTGGCCATTATTTGGAGAATGCTATTATAATGTTAAGTAACCTATAGAAACAGTTATGAAGCACTCTCATATAACCAGGGTCATGGGACTCAAAGAAAAGAATTGGTTCTGACCATACAGACTTCGTTTTTGTAGGTAAAATATTAAAGAATCACTTATGTCAAACCATCCTTCAGTTAATTCACTCACTCAAGTAGAAAGTGTCGAACTCAACCGGGCAAAATTACAAATTGAATAACTCGCACTAGTTCTAAAACACACTTAATTCGTTTCTAATTTCACTGAATATAATTTATTGAAGATTTCACACATGATTCATAATTTAAACTGACGTTATGTAAATAAATCTTACCTTTTGTTGTATTTTAAATCTTACCTTATATCGATGTCAAAAGTGGGTAATTCATATCGTATCGTCTCTCAGGAAGGATAGTATATGACACAGAATGTCTTGTTTCTCTAGGGGATACCGAGGCTAGTTGGCACTACTTCGCAGTTGTTATTTTTGTATGCAACTCCAGGTTTAGTTTTGACAAGCTTGTTTGTATCATTTGAATCTACATTTATTAGGCTACCTTATAGTACTCTTTGTTCATGAATGTTTTACAGTCGAACAATTATTGTGGTTAAAAATAATCAAGTCAAGGTGTGTCAATTATTCCCAATTGGGGGTTGGATCGCACAGGCCATTGAGTAGGTTGGAGCTAGCACGGGTAGGTTGGCATACAACTTGTTTGAGAGGGTAGAGTAGTATGTCAATATTAGAATGAATCAATGTGAAATACCATCTTTGGCTTTTCAGAGTAGCCACAGATTGCCATGTGCAGCAGCCTTGGTAGTTTCAAAATGAAGTATTTAACTTTTTTAACCTGTTTTAAAAATTGTCCTTATCTTTTTTTGGAACATTGAAAACATTTATTTTTTCAAGTTTCACGCAAGAGAGGACTTACAATTGCAACTGACGAGCAAAGCAAAGTTACTGGATTAACGTACAAATAAAATAAATCTTTAAGAAATAAACGAATAATAACTCTTTCGAAAACTCAATATCATGGATTAATAATAAACAATTAGAGCCCTCTCACGTCCGATAAATACAAGTCGTTCTTATAAAAGGAACGGCAGAAAGGGAATCCTATCCCATGAGGTTTCTCCATCGTTGATTCATTGTTAGTGATTCCGGGCGCGTGAAGTAATATGCTCTTTAGTCCCATAAGTGTGGTGCATTTTCTCTCGGGAGGTGGCAGTGTTCTTCCCTAGCTGGATGGCGAGATCCGGCGCCGACCTACTGTCGTCTATCTGGGTTTTCCTCAAACAGGTATATCCAACCAGTGGGGCACCGCCCCAGCCGGGACAAACTCTAAGCTCCCGACCGGACTCGCGGCATGCGTGGTAGTGTAGTGCATGTTAGTGTAAGTGTGTGTAAGGGGATAGGATAGGACAAGGAAGAAGTAGGATAGATCGCGCGCGGTTCGTGGCCCGTTTGTTAGGGTACTGCTTCGGCATTCGTCTGGTGTTGATCGGTAAATCCACAGAAAACTCCCGATCAGAGCAGCCGACCGCAAGAATTCTCGACCTAGCTGACAACCTGGTGTCGAAAATCCTGCCACCGTCGGGATTCGAACCCAAGACCTCCCATTCAGCACTGCAGTGATATCACTTGATGCCCTGAGCCACATCGTCAGGTTTCCCCATCGTGCCATCGCGGAGACAGACGGTTTGCTGTTGCGGCTACTACACGAAATGAGTTGTCGGCCTCGTAATATGAACACATATTTTGTGCCGTCCACTCATGACATCTCACGAGCGACGAGAGATTCCACATAGTGAGCACATTGCTTTGCTATTCAGTGGGCCGAATCACGTGCCTATATCACAGCACCTAACACGAAATAACATGAAAAAGTTTATACTGCTTAAAAATACATCTGTCTGCTTTTGAAAATATGTCTGAAATGATACATTTACTTTTATCGAAATGGTAGGAAGGTAGTGAGGTAACTGCACAAAGAGTAGGTACTGCTCAGTAGCGGCCACTTCAAGAACAAAATTTGAAAAATAAAAAATGAAGGCTTCTACTAGCTTCAAGCTTGCAGAATGCGGAGCTTATGTTTTTTTAGTGAAGAGTATTAGTACGCAGATAATTTATTGTCTCCTCGTATCTTACAATTAAAGAATAATCTGAAGACATCTAATAAACACTAACATTAATGTAATATAAATATTTGTGTTTGCTTTTTTCGGTCTCAAACACGTTCAGACGCTAGAATATCGATCGGCGATATCCGTGTATTTGGGCATTGTCAAACTTTTTCAATTTTTCAATGGCCACTACTGGAACAAAATCGGGATTTGGAAATAAATCAATCAAAAATATAACAAATTAAAATTTATACATTTTTATGAAAGAGATTTATACAGGAAAAGGTATGCTAATTGGCCATTGGATTTTACAGAGTAAATTTAGAATTTTTTAAAAGTTTGGAGAAAACTACGAAATTGTTCCTAACTTTGGCCACTGCCTGTGTTGTGATCCTACATTTAATAAAAATATAAAAAATAGTTTTTTCATATATTGGCTGGTTGACACTGTGCCCACGAACCGTAATTGAAAAGTGAAGTCCAGAAGAAACATTTTGATTAAATATAATTGCAGATGAGGGAAGGGAACGAAAAAAACACCTAAAAAACATATAGACAAAATTCAAGAGCTTAATTGAAGGTTTCGGATGAAAAGGAGGGAAAAGCAAAATCTTTTCTTCTTTGTTATACAAAAGGTAATAAACGAACCACGAATATATTACTATCCAAGCTCCAAAACACATATGAGGTCCCTGCTGTACAATCGTTGCACTGATCATACAATGAAGTTATAAGGTCTTGGGAAGTTCATTAGGTCTTGAAGAATTCGTCGTACAACGCTAGGGATTGTGGAAGCTACTAAGCCGATGTATAATCTTAAACAGCCAACCATTCATTTATCCCAACCAGCGAAAGTGCTTCCCTACTCCATTTAATAACACCGCCTTTTCAAAATCCGTGAATATTATTGAAATAGTTCTGTAAGACCACACGTATTCATATAAAATTAAATAAGGGCAAGTAGAAGCTTTGTTGAAAAAAATTAAACTAATATTAGTCTAGATTTCTTTCATTTTTGTTTGCATAAGAAGATCCTTCATTTCCTGAAATTCGTTACACACAAATCTAACCGTTGTAATCAAAGAGAAAATATTGTATGCCTTAAAGTAAATATTTTTATTTCCTTGAATAAATCGTATTTCAACTCTGAATACTTCGTTAATTACACGATTTAAGATTCGTTTTTAACGTCATACAATATCAGAGAACATATATCACATAACACGATTCAATCTTAAGAATTTACATTTTCAAATGAATGACATACTGTAAAAAAATATGGAGACCCGTGCTGAAAATATCGACAGCTACAACTTAATTACACAGTCTTTCACGGAATGTTCTACATGTTTATATGTAAATAGAGAAAAAATATATTTATATACATTTGGTTTAAATACATGGGGAATATACATTTCACTTACATCAAACATTTTCAAATAAATTCAATTTGTATCCAGACATCAAAGACGCATAACGTACAGATTTTCACAACCAGGAAAGACATCTAGAAACCTCAACACAATGTCTATAATACTTGAAATCGATGAGTAGTATTTCGCATTCAGAATGGTGAGTGATTAACAAACATGCGAGCGGGCTTTCATCATGTCCTATCGGGGGATACGGTGGCGCATGAAAGATACAAGCACAAACTCTGCCGGCGACGTAAGGGGATTTATGCAATATCTGTTCTATAATAGATTGTTACACTGCTGCATTTTCACAACGAACACATAACAGTCTCAGAAATTTCATTGTAACATAATATACGTCGATTATTGAATTACATCAAACACATATACAGGAGGAAGTCTGCAAAACAAATATTTTTCAACTCCTGACATTGAAATATTCTTATCTGAAGAAAAAGTCCATGCGCCGTCCGTACATCACTAGAATTTAAAAGATGTAACACGTAATACTTTAATTCAGATTCGGAATTTCTGTTAATATCTATTATGTCTCCAATTAACTAGAATATTTCTTCTGTTGCACACAATAAAATATTTTCAAAATAATTAATTTAATATCTCCAAGAAAATCACAAGAAATGTTAAAATCTTGTTATTTCGTTTCAGTGATTGATGACATATTCTACCGAGTCTTACTGAGAACTACAATCGATAGTATGCAACGATAAAAATATTTGAAATTTTCGTATCTTCAGGTCAACACATTTCACTCACTAATACTTTCATAGAGTGATATACTTCATTTACACATTCAAAAATTACAAATGAGAATCTCCAATTTTTATCTATCAGATTGTCAAATAATCTTTCAGTGTTGATCTGAGCAAATGTTAGAGGCCAGAAAGAATTTCAAAATTTAAGTGTATTCGAGATTATTTATATTTGATCATATGAAAGTAGAAAATTTGTATATATTCATTTTCATAAAGTATCTTAATAAAACCAGTCAAAATACATTTCGCGGAGAGGACGGCGTCATACTAGCCAGAAAATTCCAAATGCGGTTTATTTCAGGTGATGTGCTTGGCAATATTTGCGTACGAAAGGTCTTCTTTCGGTACCTGACGAAATTTCAATCGGAGGACTCCACTCAGGCTCCGGATACATCGATTCTAATCCGATTTTGGATAAACGGGCAGCAGAGTGATAACTTCGGCTTAGATCCCCAGGCACTGCTCCACTGTCCAACTGGTTGGAAGACTCGGTTCGGCTGGAGGTTCCAGGTTCTGTATCCGATTCTGAGCCAAAACTGTCATACTCGTCGGTGGGACGAGGTCTCCGAGATCGACGGTATTCGCTCTTCATGGACTGTGATACAAGACAAGTACATTAACTTCATAAAGAAAATTACCCATCAATTCAACAGAAATATACAGAACATTAACACCACAGAACAGTAAGCAAGCAGATCTATAAAACAACAGGCTTTCACGGCTGGATATAAAATTAAAAATACCGTCCGGGCTGAACAATATGTCCGATACACTACGGTTGTCCAGCCCGAAAGGTATTTTTAAAAAGAAATCTATAATTGTTATGGTGTAATTAGTCTAATATATGTACCTAGAACTAAATTCATTATTATATAATACATTCATGGGCGTGATGTAAGTAATGCAATGAAATTTGGGCTCATGCGAAATAGGTCACTAATACACAGATTCATAAACTGGGTCGCAAACCTGCAGTGACACTCGCATAATACAATTTTTTGTAAGAGATAAATTTAATTGACATATTATACAAATACAATCTACATGATCAATAGAGAAACTTTCAATATTTGAAAGAATATTGAACCATACTTATCTGTTTAATAATGCATTCAAAGAAGAATGTACTATAATTAAAAAAATATACTTATTTCGGTGCATTTTCCCTTATGGGAAATGTAATTTCTACAAGAATTTCTATCTACATTAAAATATTACAATGTACACACAGCTGATAGGCAATTGAAATCTTATTAAATAATAAAATTAATTACACAAATAACGCTTACCTTTCGTGAAGGAGACATATCTTCTCTGTAAACAAATGTCTGTAACTTAGTCGTATCAGAATTTGGAGGTGCTGGCACGTGAAATGTAGCGTATGGTCGAATATCCTCCGAGTATTCTGAAAATATTAACATTTATCTGAGACCATTTATCAAAGGTGAATAGTGTTATTTTTATTTTAAATATATAATAAGAAAAGTTTATTAAAAGGAACTATTGGGTATTTTTGATTCGGCATAGTGATTTAATTTGTGTTATGTTACGTTTGAATATAGCCAACTGCTTTTTGAGCTTATAGAAACCATATCTCCCATAGTGTTGTGTTCAGAAATACATACAAAATCTAACCTATGCCAACTTTATAAGTGTATTTCATGCCCGTATTCGAAAAAGAAAAAAATGTGAGACCAGAATTATATTAATTTCGTTAGCGACCATTCCATCAATACGGTTTGCTTAGGAGTGTTTCCCCAATTGTGACAATAGGGAACGAAGGAGGGGGTTTGTGAAAAATGAACATTTTGCAACATTCGTGGGATAATTGTTATATTTTGAAATTCAAACTGAAAGTGAATGTTGTAGGAAATTAACGGTTGTCTCCGGAGGTTAGCAACTATTAAACGTTGTTATAAATGGGAAGTGGTTTAAAAATGATAAATGTGATGAACGTATTTTTTGTCAAACTTATATATGAATTTCTGATAGTCTCAATGCCGAACAATTTCGGCATTATCTATTGAAATAGGCGCATGTTATGTTTTATATAAAGTCTTATATTAGAACAAATTGTTTGCAGTTAAAATAATCATATTATTTGTAAATCAATCATTTTATTCAAGTTTGATTCGTTTTTGAATAAATATGATTGTTTTTTAAATGATCAATTGATTATCATCAAATAACGTGAAATATTGTATTCTAATTCGAATATTAATTTCAAATAAGGAAAATGGTATTTTAGTTATTAGCCAGTGTTTCTTCCAATGACTCAGTGATTTGCATACAGTTTATGAAAGGAAGTGAGCAAGTATTACTTTTGATATGCCCAGGGCATGATTCCGACAAAACGAATTTCCGGTACCTCGGAAATAATTATTAAATTATATTATAAATATATAACTATTTCTATTAATTAATAATTAATTTGGGGCGCGTATCGGGACTTAAAATTTTACAAATCAAGCAAAGTGAAAGAATGAGGTACTTGAATATCCGAGAAACGTCATGCCCTAAGCACAGTTGGTAACGTTTCGGTCGCCACACTGCGACCTCTTTTGCGTCGAGATTTTTGGTTCTTACGCAGGAACCTAATATAAAGCAGTAAATCTTGTTTTTGGTTGAAGAAATAACATCGCGCTCGCTTCGCTTCAAGAAGCAATTCGGAATATCCACTCGGAGGAGCGACAATCCCTCTTTCTATCCCAGGACGAAAGAATGGGGTACTTCGAGTACATCAACATTTCCTCTCCGATAAGCAATGTTGCTACGGGCTCTCGCACAGATATTTTTAAGCATAGAGACTCTGACGGTGGGGAAACGGAAACGAATTCCACTACGTTAGGGCGTGCTCTACTCCAACGTCCCTAGATACGAAAGACGTGTTTTGAATAAAACATGATTTGCATCTTCTCACCAGCGGATGAAAGTCTCTACTCGTGAGCTAGCCTGTAGCGAGTTGCACAGTTTTTGGTAAGACTAGTAATTCGAAATTCTATGGAAGTTTGTGTTATTAATGTGCAAAGAGAGAAAAACAAGTATGATTATTAGGAGGGTGTTGTAAAGAGTTTCAGCTAAAACCTTTCCATGTTACAAGATATGTCGTATTTTAAACCGATTATATCGAATTCAAAAATAACTATCCATGCATTATAAATGTAAAATCTATTGGGAAGTACTCATAAACCTCAAATATAAGCTATTATGTTAGTAAGTTAAGTATTGTGCTTTTAACCTGGAATGCATTCCAATGTTCCTGGCGATGGAGACAATTTCCTGATAGTGGCGTAGTATTTTTCGCTTCGAGCCAAATTGTGTTTGTTATCTTGGGTCGCGTTGGCCTGCATATCCTGCAAACTTGAGTGAGGAGATGGACTGCGTGCAGCTCCTGTCATTAGAATAGAAAATAATTTAAATTGTCAATCAGCATGCATATTTACGAAATTACTCTTACACTTCCAATAACAAACAAAAAAAGCGAAACTTACGTTTCTTCAAGCAGAAACAAACTCCCAATAAACTGAGTACGAGAGCAAGAACTGAAAATACTGCCAACACGACGATCTTTGTGTCTTTGTGCAGTGGTGTTCGTTGCTCAGTACGTGTTATCACATGACTAGGCCCCGCCGTACCTGAGTGCACATAAACGTCGTGAGAGGAAAAATGCACACAATTACTAAGAATTCTATGAATAGAAAATCTATGAGATGTACCCACAGATATTCCAACTTACCTCCAAATTCACTTAAAGTTTTAAATTTATACTGAGCTACTGTAGACCCTGCAGCATTATGAGCAGTAATCTTTATTTTGTAGGTTTGCCCTGAATTAAGGCCGACCAATGGAAACATCTTATCAGTAGCGATGTTGTTTCCAACTGAAACAGACCATACCCCACATCAACTATACTATCACGCACCCTCTAGTACGTAAGGGTATCTATATAGTACCTAGCGTGTAACATGTATTACTTGTTTACATTAGGTTTACTTAGACTAAGAAATTCCTTGTAATCACCAGGTCAACCACCGACTTCATGATAAAATTCATGCATGTGTGTAATAGTGGGTACAAAAACGAAAGGAATAAACAACGTTGTACTATTAGTTTGAAGGTATAGAATTGAAATTGTGGTTGTTAACTCAGGAACTTGGCGTAATAGTATCAATTTACTTTCCTCTGCACACATTTTACTACGTTCTAGAATAAGCCGTTTTTTATATTATTAACCAGCTGTGAATGTCCGTTAAAGGTTTCGAATTATTCTGGACAATCAAAAAACGTGAAAGAACTCCATTCAGTATAAATAAACCATTCACTAAACATAAAGTAGTCTTACTACATTATTTGTTCCTTTCATAGCTTACATTGAGGCTTATATGCGATGTAAAAATCTAAATTCTAAAAGGGAGCGCTCCCAACTTAATCAGTATATTTAAATTGAACTAGAAGAAGTACAGTTGGTTCAAAATACATGTTACACACATTTACGTCAGGTAGAGGAGGCGCCGATGGTAACCTTTTGCCAACGGAAATCTCATATAAACTAAGTTTCCCATGAGACATGGCTACTGAGTACTAGGCAACTCATGCTGCACTGGAGTTTGTTTCTAATGCATTCAAAGCGATCTGAACATTTACCAGTAAAGAACACCAGTCTCTCTCTCTCATATATACATGTATATATGGTCATTTGCAAAAAGTGATTATCTTCGACGCCCTATATGCCCTTAGAAGTTTGTAACATTCATTCCAAAGCACTTTTACATACATTTTAAACGTCAAAAAAGATGACCATCCATTCTAACGGGAGTTATCCTCGCATCATTCGGCACTCACCCACTTCCCACCGCTCCTCCCCGTCCGGCAAGTAGTGGGCGTACTCCACCACAAAGTACAGCAGCGGGCAGCCGCCGTCGGGCCATGAGTGCAGGTGCAGCTGCACCGAGGTGGAGTTGACGGCGAACAGCTCGTAGGACTGCGGGCGCAGCGGCACGGCCCCGCGCGTGCGCACGTTGAGCGTGGGGCTGGGGTCGCCCGTGCCCACGCCGTTGAGCGCCGTAATGAACACGTGGTACTGCGTGCCGCAGCGCAGCCCCGTCAGCACGTGCGTGCTGCGCGCCCCGTCCAGCTGCAGCTCCTCCCACTCGCCGTGCTCGTGCTTGTAGTGCAGCACGAAGCCCCGCACGCTGCTGCCTCCGTTGTCGCCGAGCTTCCATTGCAGCTGCAGCGAGTGCTGGGTGCTGCCGGTCATGAGCAGCACGGGTGCGGCGGGAGGGACTGGCGGTCGAAGACAAATAGAAATTTACTGACTCACTCACAATGCAGTGTTAAAAATATGTAGTTATCTTACTTCATCGCAGGAAAAAATAAGGGACATCAATCAATTCTATAATATATCAGCACTATCTTCCAAAATTTTGCTGCTGATTCCTAGTTATTTATGAACACGTAAAAAATTTACAAGAGTGTATTATTATTATTATTATTATTATTATTATTATTATTATTATTATTATTATTATTATTATTATTATTTTGTTTAATATAGTTTATAAAGTTAAGTACAATGAAGAGAACCTAATTCATTTGGTATCTTTACTAATATTAATGATATGAAAACTAAGATTTTTACCATTCTCTCAATCAGTATGACGTTTCGGGTGTTAATAGACAAAAAACTACAAACTACTTGGTGTAAATACGGGCGTCTCAAAAATTCCCGCTAACTGACGTAGGTCAACGCCGTACATCGCCATCCTGTGGGGGAATATCGTCGCCACCTCCCGCGTTACTACACTGCATGCACTACACGTGTGGTAATAATGACCCTAGCAGTTGACGCGTCCGAAATCATCAATCAGACAATCGAAGCGCAATGATAAGTCATTATGACACTGCTTCATTATACTGTAGGAGTATGACCAATCGCAGAGAAGTGTAAAGTTGGAAGTAATCGGCCACTGGTCATCATTCTATTATGAAATGTTTGGGAGTACAATGCTGAGACAACCCATAGATTGGTGACGGTAAACTGCACATGCACACTCATGTTTTCAAACTCAGGAGGAAATCAAAATACTGTTGCCCCAAATGGCGACTGTATCAATTACCCTGCTCAAGAATGAAAATGTTTCGGTCTGAAAAATACCTTATTCTTATGTATTTCAACCTGCGGAATTCAAAAATCACTATAAAATGACAAATTAGCTCTTTCTTTGGAGATACAGTGTCATATCAGTTTTTAGTCTACATTTTCAGTTTGGAGGAAAGTTTGTTTTTAAGAGTTGTTACCCCTGTCAATTTACGAAACAACGGTTTATGGATGTTTTTAGTTTATAATAACAATTAATATTGCAGAGAGTTTGATATTGTTTCTATGTTAATTAGTGCATGATTTCTGGTTTTCGAGTGCTTTGGACGTGTACACTCTGTTAAATCAAAATACCACGTAAATGTGTAAATTCAGTAAATAATGTTTGTTACATCTGTGGTGAAATTACATTTTCGGCATAGAAACGCAATCTGACGTCCCTTGAGATGACTGCTTATCAGCATTAATTTCGTATGAAGGAAGGTGAACAGGACAAGTCATGTGTTCTCTATGTTGCAACTCTTGTTATATGCTAAACACAAGTGGAAAATATGTGGCGATCGAAAAAAAATATCTGCGACTGCTCTTTTTCATGTGTGTGGGACAGCACAGGTAGGAAATCACATTACCTCCAAGCAGATTGGCTTGCAAAAAATCTTAACTCCAGAGACAAAACTTGCGTTGCCAATCCTCTAGTAGACCCAAAATAGTATGTTCTTCTTACATTCCTACATATAAAGGTGGGACCGATGAAAAATTTTGTCAAAGCTCTGCACCAAGAAATACCAGCCTTTAGATACTTAAGAGAAAATTTTCTATATTAAATGATGCAAAAGTTAAAGAAGGTCTTTGTGCTGGACCATAAATTCTACAATTTGTAAAGGATCCAACGTTTGACAGTTTTAGAGAGTAAACAAAAGGAAGCTTGGGAAGCATTTAAAGGAGTTATTAATGGATTTGGAGGCAATAAAAGAGATCATAATAAGACTCAGTTGGTGAGATACTTCTGAAAAAACCATGAACTCGGACGCAACATGTCCCTTAAAATGCATTTTCTCTACTCCGACCTTCACCTTTGCTTCCTAGTTGTGAGACAGTCAGAGATGATAACGGAAAAGACATTTCTTTAATGAAATCAATATATTAGGGCTGTTGAAACAAATCAATACTTGCGGATTGCTGCTGGTCAGTATGTAGAGATGCTCCGGAATTCACAAGAGGGAAGCCACGACGACCATCTCATGAAGCCACTTCATAATTCTCTTCAAACCCAACGATGAGGGATTTTATCATCAAAATAGAACCTTTTTTATGTAACTGTCATTTAAAAATATTCAAACGAACTGTCAATGTTGTAGACGTATATTATTTAAATCTATAATTTTCTCTTAATCTGTTAAAATAAAATATTTCCATCTATTGCATATCACAGAAGTAAGAGCTAATAAAAATTTTTCTATGTCAGATTCGTTTTTCTCAACCCAAAATTAGTTAAATTTGACGTATGAAGCGAAGGAAACAACCAATTTTTTTGTTGGCTAGTGTTATTAAGCCGAAGGGGAGTATAAAAAGATACGGAACTTTGATGAGATTTTAATACATTAAATCATAACATGCCGACCTGGAGAGCCGAGGTGGCTAGAATCGTGTACCCACCCAGCACTTCCGAAGGGTCGTGAAGTGCTTTGGTCCTGTTTGCCTCCGGTCTCTCACGTATGTGTTGTCGCAGAGGGTCCTGACCCCAGAACAGAGGAGCCTGCAAGTGTGATGGTGTCAACTGTATGGTCGAATATGCATCCCATCAGAATGTAAAGGACCAGCTGCATAAAAGCCCTAGTAAAAAATCGTAACAACTCAATTACTAATAATTTGAAGTCGGATTGCGTTTTGTTGCACCAATGATACCTGGAACTCCTGGCTCTTTGCTAGTTGGCATGGGCTAATACTGCTCGTCAGCTGTCACGAAACTGTGTAAAGTAAGTTTAATTTATAATAGATATCATCAGTCGTAGAAAAAATACTATATCAAAATATGTAATGGGTATTATTACAATCGTAAAAATTTTATGATAATCCCTCGTTCCTAGCTCGTACGTAGTATTACTTCACACTCGTGCAATAATAACCACGTTTCGTCATAATAATAACCGATTCATAATACAATAAAACTTATATTCATAACTAACTACCTTGTCTACCCCTAGGAGCCACCATTTGTTTAACCTCAGGGGTGATTGACGACTTTTTGGCTACAAATAGCGTCACATTGATTTCGTTTTTCATCAGTAAGTAGGCAAACACGTTTTACATTTTATTTCAAAACATGTGTGAATTGTAATTGAAGCACTTCCTCATTGAGCACGAGCCGCCTCTGGTAGCGAGTCGGCGTGTGCGATTCTAGGAATATCTGGAATTCTCCGAATTCTATAAACATCGGATTCGCTCGTCAAACATTGTGTTTGTCATTGTTAAGTGTAAGCCGTCTCTCCGTGATTGCGATAAATGTGTTCATTGATTTATATTGTGTTCTGTAATTTGTATTTTGATATTTGAAGCGGGCTCGGGATTTCTTTTTAAATTCAGATTCAACGAACAGGCATATGAGCAACGCTTTCATCTTGTTGGGTTTTAATTGGTTCGGTGTATTTTGCTTTTAATCCATTCAGCCAGGAGCTCAACGCCCTCTCGTGCCCGATGCCCAAGTAACGGTTTCCCATGCGGCCACCCACCCAAGACCCGCGGAGTCACAGCCTTGCTAAATATCGGTGCCTGACAGAACCTAGTTAAACTATTCGGCTACCTTCGCCAGCGTATTATCCAATTGACTGACTGATGTTTTCGGTGCGTCCATTGCTGTGGTCATTAGTCATGTAAGTGTCGAAGGTGTTTTTACGGGAGATGGCGGTCATCGTCCCCCGCTACATGGTGAGATCCGGCGCCGTCCGTCGGCTGGCGGTGTTTTCCTCAACCAGGGTTTTCCCACCAGTGGGGCACAGCACCAGTCGGGACAACCTCTGAACCGACTGCTGATGGCGTGCTTTTCTAACGCACCATGTATCACCCATAATCGCCAATTCCTATCATTAATTTCTCCCCGTTTCCTGGAATGTAGTGTGAGTAGCGATAGGATCAGGAGCGCGGTGGGATTACTGTACGCAGCATCAGCACAATCTAGTCTGGATCCCTTCATCTAATATAGCACTAAACATGCTGAACTCACCTGAGGTGGCTCAGGGCATTCACTGACATCACTGCAGTGCCTCTCACTGGGAGGTTCGAGTCTCGACGATGCGGGATTTTCGACACAAGCAGGGCATCTACTGATGTCACTGCAATGCCTCTGAATGGGGGGGGTTCTAAGGTTCGTATCCCATCGGTGGCAGGATTTTCGACACAAGCTAGATAGCTAGCAAGAATTCAGCAGCTGCATCGAGGAGAATTCTAGCGGACAGTTGCTGATCAGTAGTTTTCTGTGGCTTCTCCTTTCAACACCAGGCGAATACCGGAGCTGTACCCTAACAAATGGGCCACGGATAGCTCGCGATCTTTCCTCTCTCTCTTCCTTGTATCCTTTGCTCTTACACACTTAAGCTTACCTGCACTACACTACCACACACTCGGAAAACAATTGAGAGCTTAGAGCTTGTCTCGGACTCGACGGTGGCCCGAAGAAGGGAGATGGGGAAAACCCCGCAAGTCGAGGCGTAGATCGGCGCAATATCTCACCATCCAACGGGAAAGCACCGCTACGTCCAGTAATGAATATGTGCATTATACGTACGGGATCAATGACCACAGCCGTTGACGCACCCAGATACACGAAATGATCAACCGATCAATCAACGCGGGCCTTACAAGCTACATTTGTTCAACTTGTCCAACAAAGGCCAATGGGGGCTCATATCGTCTCAATGGATATGCTAATGTATGACGTGACCACGGTGGCAGCACCTGGAGTAAAAGTCTCACCTAGGGGGTATGTCTGTAGACACTGGCGTAAAACAGTGATACATACACAGGTCAACAGGACTAGTTTCATACCAAAAATCCCACACACGACAAAGGTATACGGAGACTTTCCAAAATTTGCTTCCAACCATAGAAAGTAAGCCAATGAAAAGACATTGAAAGTGTCATTAACCGGCTTGTTGTTGAGATGTTCATTCGTGGTCACTGCAGACGATTAGCACCTTACAACTATTTTGCCCTGTTAAGCTGTGCGTGACATACTTCTTTACATAGGACGTAAAGTATTTCGATAAGAGGCCGACATTTCTCGGCCTATAATCTTTGCTACGAGTATCAACCCTCTTCCCGCAACAGCCTAAGTGAGCGCTGGCCAGAATTCCGAATGTGCGTGAAAGTGTGCTATAAACCTGAGGGTACTTCGTTGAATACCAAGAGGATTTTTACTCTCCCAAGGAGTAACCTTGGCCTTTACGCGCGTATGATCAGCCCCTTCAGATTGTATTAAGACCCCGTCAGCCTGGCATCCGGATCCGGCGCAATGCAATGATTTTTCCCAGAACGTTTCCCTAGTAGAGCCTGATCCCCACATGCTCGGAGCTACCAACTTCCCAGATTGATAGCGGCATCTATTGGGGCTATTGTGTTGGGACAAGTACCTCGTCAATAATCCAACTGTATCGAGTCCTGCTACGACGAAGCCAAGAGCCCAAGTGAGAGCCGCCCGGGAGGTTTACACGGGGTTATACCCGGGAGGCTCGAAGCAAAAGCCCCACTCCAAGTCACTGACCTTACTGTAGCACTAACGACGTGAGAGATAAAGGGAATCAGGCCATTCGGGGAAAAGATTTTCATTCTCCATCAGGAAAATTGAAACTCACCTTATCTCCGTCAGGAATTCTATGGTGGGACGACGAGAACCCCGGGGCCACAATCCCACTCTCGATGAGTATAAGGGAGAAATCTCGAAGGGGATAAGCCGAACAAACGTTCGTTCTGCTCTTAGAATTACTGGAAGTGTCAAGGTCAAACTGATTAAGAAATGAATTGTTATTCTTCCGAAGAAAGTAGAATGGTTTCGTGTGATAATCTGCAAATATGCGTGTTTCGTTGAATGGTTTCGTGTAATAAATCTGCAAATCTGCGATATCCCAGGGATAATCTAAAAAAACCTCAGCGCCTATTTTGTCTCAAACAGTAAAGAACTGTTCTATTCTGATTCTTTGTTCCAAGCTAATAATTGTTATATATCCCACTCATATAATCGAGCGAAATGATCCAAGTTATTGTTGTCTTCTGCACAATTATAGTAATTATGATTTTAGTGCTTCAAGTATCAACAAGGAAAGAAAGGACACGCAACGACATTACCGTGCGAATGATCAATGATTAGCGTTTACGAGCGGCGCGGCTCGCTCAGAGAGGTCGCCTTGGCGTTAACGCTCTCGCAGAAGCCAATACCTAGGTGCACGTGCGCGTGAATGATAATAGCGAGGGGCAATCTCCCCACTCTCATGCGGCCAACCACTAGATTAACCGACGCGCGTCATAATATAGTTTACGCTCTCCTCACACGGCCCCAGACCCAGTTAAAGCTCTCCCTTATTTACCAGTATATCAGGGACCGCCTGGATTGCTCTTCACGTCGGTCTACAAGCAGCGAGGTGGATGCAAAGACCCATCTCCCTGGTTTTCATTTTGATTTATTTACCGTAAAAATCAATAAAACTGTACGTGACATACGGGGAGAAGTATAATCTGTGCAATGAAAATGGATTATTGGCTAGAGCATCTGTCTGAATAATAGAAAGTCCCGAGTTCGGATTTCGGCAACATCAAATACTGAACTCTTACTGAAAATCTTTTATTTTTCAGTAAATGAATCACTATATTCACTTGGGTGAATTTTCAATGAATTAATTAATTAATTATCAGAACGATTATGTTGTGCACTACCTGTTTCATCAACTTGGCAACAATTGCTCCTACAGACAAATCCTGTCTTGTTAGCATATCAAAGTGCCATTTCACTTCACCTGCACACATCATGCCAATTGCACACTGCGCACGATCCCTTGAGCTCCAGAATCCAAATCCCCTCTTTTATTTTGTACTGTTGATCTATGAATAACCAACAAGCCAAGTGAATTCAGTCGGTGTCTGGAGGAGAATTCTAGCGGACGGCTGCTCTAATAGGTAGTTTTCCGTGGTTTCTCCGATCAACACCAGGCGAATGCCGGAGCAGTGCCCTACCACCCTGGCCACGGACCGCGCGCGATCTGTCCTTCGTCTTCCTTGTCCTCTCCTCTCCTCTTACACACACACACTTACATTAACATGCACTACACTACCACATATTCCGGGAGACCGGTGGGGAGCTTAGAGCTTGTCCCGACTGGAGCGGTGCCCCGCTGGTGGGAGAGTCCTGGTTAGGGGGAAATCCCACTATCCGACGGTAGGTCGGCGCCGGATCTCGCCATCCAGCGAGGAAATATCACCGCCATCTCCCGAGAAAAAAACACGCACTACACTAACGGGACTAATGGCCGAAGCAGTTGACGCGCCCGGAAACACGAAAAAATCAATCAATCAATCAATCAAACAAGCCAAGTTGTCTGCATTTTAAAACTAGAAATGTTGGGTCTCAAGTAATAGAAAATATATTTGCATTGGTAAAAGGACATAGATTTTTGTTGTAGTACTACTCATAAAATAACACACATCCCTCCACTTTGGTCCTACGTAAACTAACAAATGGAGAGCTGAAGACTGTCGGCATAATGAAGCAACATTTATGTCAAGAAACAAAACAAGGGCCATCTCTGTATTTCCTCAACGGATCAGGGAAAACTTGTCATTTTAGAGTTTTACAATCCTTCACCACATGTGGTTAATTTGGATAGTGACAATCCACTTAGGGCATTTGCCTTTTCTCTTATTTCTTTCTGGTCTTATTTCGAAACAAGAAAAAGTATTGTAATCAAGCGACGGAAAAACACTAATTGCCGGGCCCTAGTACCAAAAAATGGATAAATCTTATTCTTATATGTAGTACATTATTTTCTCTACCATGTGTGTCTAGTCACACTCTATGTTTTGTAGGTCCTTACTACAGAAAGTTCGATCGACGACAAAACGTTTATCTTCCGTCCGTCCATCTGTCTGTGGTCAAAGCTAGCGCCTAAACCGTTCAGATTATATTCCTGAAAATTGAAATATTTAAAGAAACTCCAGGCTCTCGCCTTTGAAACATATATATTGTGATTTTAAGGGTACTTTTACATGATATCTCAATTACAGTTTCAAAATTACACTTATTTTGTAAGATGAGAAAGTATTGTGATCGTGCGCCCGAAAACAGTGAATTTTTGACAGAAAACCCCTTTTTGCTGGTAACGAGAAGATGGATAAATTTTATTCTTATACCTGTATATAGTGAATTAATTCCTCCAACACGTTATATAGTCAGAATTCATGTTTTGCGAGTTTTTCATACCAAAAAATCCATTGACAGGAAAACGTCTTTCTGTGATAAACGCTAGCGCGTAAACCGTCCAGCCAATTTTCTACAACTTTCTTCTTCTTCTACTACTTCTTTCTTCTCTTGTGACCCACGGCCCGTGGCGTCGTGGTTAGAGTGCAGTGCCTTCCACCGCTTGAACTCGGGTTTGATCCCAGGAGGTTCTCAGCGGAATTTGGTGTGAACAAAATGTTCGGGCAGCTATTTTTCGCGGTACTCCCGTTTCCCCTGCCAATATGCTTTCCTCCAGTTCGCTCCATCAATCATACCTTACCCTATTCTGTCATGAACCAACATTCCACTAAGGATCCACGAATCACAGCGGCATGTAGGCGATAACCGAGGAACTAGTTGAGAAAAACTGCTGCTACCCCAGCGAGTTATCGATAGGAAGGGTCCCGGCCTGGTGAACTAGAGAGAAAGGGGAAATGGGGAAGGAGTGGGCGTCGCCTCCTCCCAAGATCTTAGTTGTGAATGTTTGAGAGTGGATGCAATTCCAGGTGGGGTGAGGGGTTTAGCTTCGTTGAAACTGGCCCCTGACGGAAAACAGTTTAGCTTAGATATTCTTGTGACGATATGTTCCTTTTCACCTGCGTCCGGATGTATCTGTACCTAGGATTCAAGAGATTTTTCCTCGTGCGGCGGGATGCGATGTGGAGGTGGAGGCTACGGCGGCGAAATGAACTGACTGTGCACGCCGTGACGAACAATTGGCCTTCCTCTTCATCCTTGATGGAATGTTACCACACTCACATAACCAGAAATCTACATTCTTCTTTCTTAGTGCAACTCCAGTAGGATTGTTAATATTAAACAATTATAATTCAGTTCATTTAACGCAAGTTTTACAATCGTTTTAAAGTTTCCTCCATGAAAACAGATCTGAACTACGATATACGTTGAAGCTTTATTTTAACCGGACATTCCAAGGCTCGAGACCGAAAATTTTCACACGAGAGGGTGTACTATACTGATCGATGAGCAGTGTAAATAAATACCTAAAGCAAAGGATGCTTTGAGAAGAATATACTAGAAAGTCAGAATCAGATTCATTTCAGAGAAAAGGGAAGAGAAAAAATATACTCTGAATCGAACATATTCTTCTGGGAAACGTGTTAATCTCGGTTAAAATTTCAAATTAAATGGCCGTTGAAAAGAGGAGGATGGGAAGTTTGAGTGTCGCCCTTTCAACCGCAAACAACTCCAATTGAAATCGACAATATATGTGTTGAAGAGGCCATTTCATCATGCTTTTTGTGTGAATTTGGTCGCAAGAATGTCGAAACCATACCGGTGCCGCCGAGAGGGAAATTTAACTTCAACGTCGAGCTGGCATGTGGCATTCTCGCTGCGGTGGTGGTTAGAGAGCTCACACACGTACTCCCCTTTGATGGCCCCTACGCTGCACATTGGTGAACAAGAGAGTACCGTCTGGGAGTTTTGTGCAGTTTCCTACATAACACAGTTCTGCGAAATATTTTACGTTTTTTATGAAGTTTTATTAAAACCGGATTCCGCGAGGTTGGAGGCCGATTAATTTTGTAAAGAACGGTGTGGTTTTAAACAGAAAATTACAGTGAAACTGACGTAAGCTGTTACGGCAAAAATGGCCGTTAAAATAGCTGGTCGCTTAATCTAGTTAGAAGGCTACTGGAAGCGTAAATCAACACTAAATGTATTAATTTCTATTAAATGAAGTATGTTCCCTTTAACATTTGTAATTGCCATAAATAAGAAAATATAATTCAAACCCTTTGGTAAGGATCATTTGCCTCCTCTCAGCCAATATCAAAACGCACCCTTAACTGGGTCGTGAAACGCACTTTTCATCCTCGCCGACTCAAACAAGCAGACTAGAAGAGAAAGATGTGTTGAATACCCTATCCTGTAGAAACTTTAGAGTAGGGCCGTCTGATGAAAGAGTTAACAAATGACCTTTAGATCATATTTCCATGTGCGTGCTCCATGGGTCCTTAACAGATTCCCACAAAGGAGATGTACGAGATAGCACACCATAGGAATGCTGAGAAATTGAAGAAATGAATGCGTTATGTTTCATTAAGAGATTTTGTTTAAAAAAATGTCTTGTTACAATTGTCTCGGTTTCTGTAACTGTAAGAGGAAAAAAGTACACAAAGGTCAAGTATGCTAGATATGGTGAAGGGAATAAGTCACGCGTGGAAAATATAGAAAACATGGCCCAGGTCTGGGAATCCCGAAAGCACACACAAGTCAGATTGTTAAGGCATCGAAATGGATTCTTGGGTGGGAGAGCTAAAATTCTTTGGCGAGGACCGCATTCCTGATTCGTGCAAGAGAAATTTCTGAAATGACCAACATTAAGGGTGTTAGCACACATTAGCGTTAGAATCTGCTCTCCAACGTTCAGTATATCCGTGTTACCTGGCCTGGGATTAATCAATTACCTTTCTTTATACCTTATCCGTGCGTGCATGAATACCACGCTTTATTTCGTTCTGATTTGGAATAACGGAGAATATCTTCACAGATCTTCGAAACAAGGCAACGACCGTCTATGAATCATTTAACAACTATGCGATATGCGAAGATGACTTCGTTGCAAGTTGCTAGTCCGGCTAATGATTTGTAACAATGCGTGCTAACGGCGTCTTAAGTAGCAAAACAACTATTTCTTTCGGAAAAGCGACAATTGGTAAACTGAGTAGAGCACTCGATTCAGCCCGAGCAGGGCTTCGCAGTAATCTGGCTGGTAGCCATGTGAAGCAGTTTCAGAGTGTGTACTCTTTTTAGCCTGGCTACTTTCCTCTGTATTGAAATTCGCGAGTTTGGAGAGAAAAATTAGAGACTATGTACACGGCGCCACTTTTGAGATGTACACTCTCAGTTCTTTAATTGATATCAAAGAAAGAATATAATTGTTTCTATTTAAGATTAGGCGCCAAATATGACTTATTTTCGCCGTTTGTGTGTAACAGCATCAGACACAGATTAACCCGACTCGAAAATGCCAAATATATACATATACGAGTACATCTGTTGTTATCTGAAACAGAAATAATCGCCCTGCAAGATAAGAGACTGTGCGTCATTATTCGAATTAATCTAGCAAAACGTTTCGTCTTATAAAGATATTAAATCAACAGTAATCTCTCCCACTTTTTTGCTTCCTTTTATATTACAGATCAAAATCACTTGATGTGACTGCTTAATTAACCCGTTCCTGAGAAAATGTGCTGGCAGTTTAGTCAGGTGGCCGCTAAAAGAGAATATTTATGTCTTATGAAACTAGTGGTGCTACAACAGCACACACTTTCTCGCATTATATCTAACTGCTTCGCTATTTTGTACTACTACACACTCATGCAGAAGTGTTTACAATGAAACAAAAATTATTTTCTTTACCGAGACTAGAACTCAAGTCCTTCGAGTTAACTCGCCGTCAGACACACCACACACTATAGAAACACTGTGAGGTGCGAACTCACGCCGACGCTCAAAACTGTATTTGTCTCAATCCAATATTTCCAACAGGCAATTTTTGTAATTTTCGAAAATAGGGAGAGTTCAGCGAAAGTGAAATATTTTTACTGTCCCTTGATACAATATGAGTAGACAATTTAAAGAAAGCATTTGAAGCTGTTTTTGAGAAAAAAATTGTTAAAAAATTGCCTCTATTTCGCGCAAAATTACACGAAGTCTACTCATATTTTTGAAAAATTGAACAAGACCTTATTTTATGATGTCTTTAAAGAACAGCTGTTATTAAGGAAAAAAATACCTATGTTCAATATTGTAGGTGGAACAAGACGCCTCCCAAAAAATGTACTTTTGCAATTTTCGAAAAATCTTGGATGTCGACGAATACGAGGCCTGGACCATTCTCTTAAGCATCATTTTCGCTATCTGAGGACAAAGGTTAATAAAATATTTTTGTGTAATTTTTGAGAAAATTTTGAAAATGTTTTTGTGTATTCATGTAAAGAATCCTCAAAATCAAAATATCCTTTTGAAACTCTCCAACCCTGGAGTTTGTTCAAATTGATCAATGATAAATCGGTTCGGTAGAAAATCGGCTGAACAGTTTAAGCGCTAGCGTTGACCACAGACGAACTTACGAAGTAAGTGAGTGAAAATAAAAATCAGTCGGTTCCATGAAAAATTGTTAATAGTGGAGGCGGCCGCTTAATTCAAGAGGCCGTTTAAATAGGTTTCACTATTATGGCCGTTGACAGCAACTGGACTGGAAACTTGAGACTCGCCTCTTCAACCAAAACAACTCCAAATGAATTCAGAGCGTCACAATTTATCATGAAGAGGCCAGGTCATCACGCCGTACCTGCGAATTTGGATCGCGAGAACACCAATTGACTGATTAATTATTTCGTATTTCCGGGCGCGTCAACTGATCAGGTAAGTTCCGTAAGCGCAGTGCATGTTTATTTCTCGTGAAGTGACTATTCCTCCGTTGGAAGGTGAGATCCGGCACCGGCATCGGCTAGTGTATTTTTCTCAACCAGGTACCTCCCACAAGTTGGGCACCGCTCCAGCGGGATAAGCCCAACATGTGTGGTTTGTAGCGCATGTATGTGTGTATGTGTATGTGTGTGTGTGTGTGTGTGTGTGTCTACGGAGAGGGGAAAGGACAAGGATGAGGAAGATGCCGCGGTACGTGACCCATTTGTTAGGATATAGCTCCGGCATTCGGCTGGTGTAACATTGGAGAAACCGCGGAAAACTACCGATCAGAGAAACCAGCCGCAAGAATTCTCGTCCAGACTATGGCTGAACTCGACCTAGCGATGAATCATGTGTCGAAAACCATGCCACAGACGGGACTCGAATCCCCCAGTCACAGGCACTGCAAGGACATCATTTGACGCCCAGAACCATCAAAGCCAGTGCGTAAACGCCAAACTCACTCCAACGCCGACAGACAAATTTACCTTGGACGACGAGCTGGTACGTGATGTGGTCGCTGCCGTGGTCGTTGGACACCTGGCACACGTACTCCCCCTGGTCGCTGCGCTGCACGTTGCTGAGCAGCAGCGCGCCGTCGGGCAGCACGTGGGCGCGGGGCTGCTGCGACATGGAGAGGTCGCCGGGCCGCTGCCAGCGCCGCGAGGGCTCCGGGATGCCCACGGCCTCGCACGCCAGCCGCACGTCGCTGCGCCACGCGGTCACGCGCACCTCGCCGAACGACACGATGCTCGCGCTCACTGCAACACGCGCGCGCGGCCCGGCGGCCACGCTGAGGTCAGGGGAGGCTCCTATAACACTTTCAGTCCACAGTCTTAAACACCATGTTCATTCCAGAATCCTGGCAATTTTGGGACATTTTTTGCGAAATTGTATCGGGTGTTAAATTACAAATAGGTGTGTAAAATTCATGGCAAATAAAACTTTCAAACGTACGTAACCACAGGACAAAATATTCATTTTGGGTGTTTAATGAAACTTTCACACTATTAATTTGAATAAAACCTTTTTTTATTTTCCGAAAACAAAAATTCTACATACTTAACATAATATTGAAACATAATGATAAAAGCGTAGGTTTCTGCGGTCGGAGTCAATATATACTTAGCTTGGTGTAGAGAGAGGGGATAGAACCCCGGGGCAGTCCCCTTCCGCGAATTTCGCCCTGAGGAAGGTCACAATATAACGGCCAAAACGTTGCCATCTGAGCCTACACCGCGGCGTCTCCCAGACAATCAAATGTATACAATTTATAGACAACTTACTATGTGGCAGACTAAAAGAAATCCTGTATTCATAAAGGAACATTTGGAGTTCGGCAATGTTTTTCCACGTAACAAAAGATCGAATATTGTTAATGGGGACAAAACTTTGTATATTGGATACCCGAAGTAACCTCTGTCTCCGTTCACTGGGATTACAACTCTAGCCCGAGCCACAATCTGATATACGACCAAAAGTGTTAAAAACGTGGTCCACACCAACTCAGGCCCGGAGTAATAGTTAGGTGTCCTGGGTTCTATGAACTTTGCGTATTCTCTATTGCAGGCAGGGTAAAAATGACTTAGAGCGCGAGCGCTCAGTCGTCTGGTCGCAAGCATGGAGAAAGTTCAATTAATTCAGAAGAGGCAAAGGCAGCGTCTTTGGGTGAATATCCCACGAAGGTGTCGGTTGCGATAGTTACGGAAGGAGTAGTCTGTTGACCGGAAAATACTTTTAGTTCTGTGGATTGACTCTACCTGCATTTTTAACCAGTTGTTTTCCGTAAAGAACCTTAATAAAAGAGCCACAGAACATGTGTGACGAATCATTAGAATCAGGCCATATTCTTGCACCTGCCAACAACCACGTGTAGGTGGAAGGAATATCCCGTCCATGCCCCAAGGGGCGGCGGATTGTCCAGTGCACATAATTCATCAACATCATCGTGGATCGCAGCAGCTCAGGCTAGGCGTTAGAGCATTACGCTAACCGGGCCCAATGAGCTTTGCGTTCCTCGTATTGCTCAGCTGCGAGTCACGCCATCTCACATCGCCACGCCGTCACGCGGCCCTCGCCAAAAGACACGACGCTGGCGCTCGCTGTGGCACAAAGATCAATACGCCCTGCGTCCCAAAAAGGGCCACTACTCCGCGCGCGCACCCCCAAAACTTTTTGTCAAACTGGGCGAGTTCGGGACGACAAATGGCCCGACGACATGGCGCCACTTACGGCAGTTTTACCCACTTTGCCGCGCTCCTTTTACTTCAGAAACAGTACTACTACTTTCCATCGGACCGGGCTGCGGGTCTCTCCTGCGCGGGGGAGGGTGGCGAGGGGGCGAGGGGGCGAGGGGGCGAGGGGGCGAGGGGGCGAGGGGGCGAGGGGGCGAGGGGGCGAGGGGGCGAGGGGGCGAGGGGGCGAGGGGGCGAGGGGGCGAGGGGGCGAGGGGGCGAGGGGGCGAGGGGGCGAGGGGGCGAGGGGGCGCGGGGGCGAGGGGGCGAGGGGGCGAGGGGGCGAGGGGGCGAGGGGGCGAGGGGGCGAGGGGGCGAGGGGGCGAGGGGGCGAGGGGGCGAGGGGGCGAGGGGGCGAGGGGGCGAGGGGGCGAGGGGGCGAGGGGGCGAGGGGGCGAGGGGGCGAGGGGGCGAGGGGGCGAAGGGGGCCAGTGCTGCGTCCACGAAAGTTACTGGGGCTGGGGAGGGAGCGAGCTGGAAATCTAGTTAACAGAATAGTCGCGATCTAAGCAGCTGTCGGCTCGAGACGGCGCTTGGAAAGTGACGTCGGCCAACTGCAGGGATTGTAGGACGACGATGTTTCGTAACACTGTTTACTTACTGTAATAACTTATACACTTCCTTCTCGTGAAAAAGTTTTTCACATCATGGCATCAACAAGAAAAAGTTTGGGATGAAGACATTTTGATTTACGGGGATTTCATTGGTTTCTAGTTTTGTCAATTCAATTCAATTAAAAACCTACACCTTCTTTACATAAAATTAATTTTCAGAACAAACTTAGAACGTGTGTCACAGATAAATATTGTACAAATATAGCTAAAGTTAGTAAAATATTTTGAACAAACACTTTAATAAACACATGACAACTCTTGTGATTCCATTTATTTGATTTCATTTTATTTTACTTATTTTTCCATAATCCTATTCCTTTAAAATATAAAAGATAATGAAATATCGTTCGTGTACAAGGGAAGAGACATCTCAAAAAATTATCATTTTGCAGAACTGTTCCAACTTGAGCGGGACCGTTTACTTCGCAGAAGTATTTTACTGTATCTCGACTGTTTTGAAAGCTTCTTGATGACATTACAAGTCAAAATAATCCCAACACAAAATGTGTGAATTTTTGATATGTCACTTTTCTTTGCACTCACGATATTTCGTAATCGAACGAATTATTTTCGTTTTAATTATTTCTTTTTTATTGTGTATGTTTGATAAAATGTGATATGTGTTTGACATGTATGTTGAAACGTATTATGTAGGTTTGATAAAAATTCGTTCCTGGAACATGACCGCAGGTCCTTCAAATAACTCTAGGTCCTAATTGTTAGATCTATCACATTCACAACTTCTGCAAAAAAATACGTTTTGTCACGTTTGACCAGAATGTTGGATACTTTACAAACTCATACTCAGCATGGCGCAGAAATACTGAAAAACACAAATAGTTAATCCGCAAACAAGTCATAATATAAAATATACGTATAAAATAGCGTTTTATGTATAAGTAAATTTGAAATATCTGCGACTTCAAAATAACTGTCTTTTTTGATCTCATATCATTATTTACATTATGTAAAAATCAATTTAATTATTTTTACGTATTTGTCTGTTTGTCAAGGATAATCTCCGGATCGGCCGTGCCGAATTCGATGCGTTTTTCACAAAAATTAGTGTTTTGCCAGGCACTTTTATAAATTATTATTTTTTCGTAAAAAAAGACCACTTTTTTCACTGGAAAACTTTATTTTTCCATACAAATCTACAATTTTGTTTCGATCTTAAGGGAAAGATGTACATGTGGCCTTCAAAACACGAGAAAATTTATTTGAATAACATTTCGTAAATATGACACATATGTCACTCTTAGCGCAAAACTTAATTGTATATTCTTTTAGTTTCCCCAATTATCTCGAAAACAGTGAGTAAATTCACCAAAATGAATTAAAAGTTTCCAAAAGGCCATTCAATTTCCTATTAAATGAATTTTGGTTCATTGTAATAGGGCGATTAGATTTAGAGCAATTGAAGTCAAAATTGCTACTGGAAGAACGTTGGGGGTATGTAACAATGCATTAGCTTACAGGTGCCAAAACACGGTGGTAACAATGGCACGGCAAGGAGAGGCAGGGTGGATCAGGTGTGGCAGAGTCATTCGGAGAGGCGTAGGGTTAGGAAGGAGAGGGTGGAGCTGGATAGATGGGACGGGGAAGGAACCGCACAGGGCAGGTTATGGTGGGTCAGGGCGAGTCAAGAAAGGATCAGCCGAGGATACACATAGTCTATACAATTCATATCTTTTCCTGTCGAATAGAAGATTACCATTAAGAAATGCCCGGACAATGCAGGGTACTTCACCTACTCTATTTTATTCCTATCGTGAAGTGGTTATTTCGGACGCTTTAAGTTGCCGAGAATTTCTACGAGAATCATGTGACAATTATGTTTTGAGATAATTTAAAAGCCAACGTTTTTGTTCTTATTGGGGACATTTATTTCTATTCAACTTTGTAGTGCTAAATGTTACCACATGCCACTATTTGTTACGGTATTGATTGAGCAACTTTCTTCCCTGACTTTCAACTTTCACTCGCAAATGTAACTTACACAAATTTGGTACAAAATATTTCTAGAAGAAATAATAACAAAAAGTAATTTGTGGAAAAATGTATTACGCAATTATCTAGTCGCACCGTTATGTGCTCTATTGTTTGTTTATTTCAGGGAAAGCAGGTTGATTCTGATAGTTTGTTTATCAATGCAACCAGATTGAACTGCGAGTTAATCGCATACTTTTCTGCACTAGACTTGCAACTCATATTTCTATGAACTGCTTTGATAGCTAGTGCAAGATACATTCTGCACTAGTAGATACGTGTGTGTGCGTTTGAATATACTACATGTGGTATAAGCGTGCACGGGAGTGTGAATGGAGTGTGTACGATGAATATCATTCCTTGAGAATGATGGAAATATTACTTCGAAGGGACATGTGTAGAGTCAACGTGTGTATACATGTTTTGTGTTCTGTGTATTTATATGGTAATTAATGTAGTGTGTTCGTCGTTGAGTTATTCTGAGTAAATAGTATCACAACAAATAGTACTAAATTAGAGGGAAGAACGCTGCTGAACAAAACCACACAAGCTTGTTTCCTTAAAAGTACCACGGCCACTGCTCAAGAACAACAAACAAAATACCCTCTATAACACTGCAATAAATTAAATATTTTAACACAAACTGTCTTCGTGAATTCTGCAATAACACAGTGCAATATACAGAAAGGCTCACTTAAGATATGATCGAGTGTCTCCTGAACCGTTTCAGATAATGAGAAGCTGTTTTCACTAAATCTAAGGTACGCAAGAAGCATAAAGATGAGGTTTAATACCATACTCTAGATTATTTTTAAATTTAAGATATAGATAATTTCGACGCTTTACAACCCTGCCGGTCGTTCATATTCTAAGACTATCGCCAGGAAATGCGAATATTTTCCACCCCGCCAACCCAATTGATCCTAGAAATGTGGTTGCCTCCCTGTTATTTTAGGCTGCGCACGTTTATGCCAAAAATTTAAACAAATTCACAACGATTCAGACTGCTTAATAACGTAACATGTGAGAAGCAAATTTTTAATCGAGGCCGTCTTTTTCTCTGGAGCCTTGCTGTCGCATGATATCAGCCGACTTCTAAATAAATACACTGATTTTGAGATTTCAGTCGGTAGGAGAAGAGGCAGATAACACAATCAAATATTTACATTTCCAGAACAAAATTGAAACGATTTCATTATTTTTGTATTTTTTACCGAGATTCTGAGTATGTAACGAAATCATATGCACGTCTCACATGGCCGGAGGCTGCTCAGTTCTCTCTCAATTTGTATGCGGATACGACATTAACAATGTAGTTATATATTCTGCCCTTGCGGTTTAGCTCATTGGTCAGTGGGCTCGCTTTCCATGACGCGACTCCGGGTTCGTTTCCTCACCGGGTAAGATTATAATGTGCGTTTTCCCTGTAATGTCCCAGTATATATGTTGCTGTGTGACGATTCGCTTCTCAGGTTGAGAGGACCAAAATACGGAGTAAGGCTGTCTTCGTGCCAACCACACGTACCCCTTAACCCATGGCCGCAAGGCTGGGTCACTGCTGGTAGGGCATGGTCTGTACGCGGGCGGTCATACCGAGTACAGATAGATATTACAGTTATTTATTCTAATCGGTGCCTTGAGATGCAACTCGCTGGCACAGCTGCCTATTCCAGTGCCCCTCAGTATCCTCATCAATATAATTACACAATGCAAAGGTCATAAATTGTGCCAATGTGACTGCGTATATTGAATTATTAAAAAAGAGAGCATTGTAAATATGAAATAGTTAACTTGCAAAGGACAATTGGATTGTAAAATAAACGGAAACTAATACGGAGACAGTACTGGAACTGAAAAAAAGCAGTAGCAATTTGTTAGTAGAGAAACACAACGTACAAAATCCCCGTCGCAAGCCACGTGTTGCAGTTGGATAGCCAGGAAGAAACGTACTCTTAAAAAGGAGTCACATAATACGGCATCTCTCACCGTTCGCTTGGGTTCTACATTCTAAAGGGCTATGTGCGTTAGCGTGCGAGATAGTTGGCGCCCAGTCGGTCGGATGTGAGTTGTCTTACGTAATTATGCAAGTGTGTTTTTCTTTGTTGTAAACAATATACAAAAATTGAAAAAAAGAAACGAACTTAATAATTACGAACCTACAAATCTACTGTTCAGGATCTACGAAGTGTTTTTTCAGTGATTTAACACAAGGAGTAGTGTTAGTACTATAGTTCTTGCTGTAGCATTCCAGTGTTGAAAACGTTTTTTAGGACTGTCTCTCCTGGAAGTGGTACTATATACGTCCCCACCACCTTTCGAGTGGGAGGTCTTTCCTTGCCATGGGTGGTAATGCTACGTTCATAAAAAAACAGTACCGAATGTACATAATGCTTTAGCATGTCTTGGGTGTTACAAGCTTCGCGTTTTTTTTACAGTCACGACCAAGTACCATTGAATAAACAGATCAGTATCATAGCAGTTATATCAACATTGCGTTCTCATAAACATATCCTGCACTCTTCACATGTATCACTTAATTCTACTGCTACGTACTCAAGTGACACATGACTTTTATCGTTCACTCCGTACTGATTGCTAATAAAACTTAATTCCGACCACGCAGCTCTTCAAACATAGCTGGCACCGTTCACATCGAAGCATATTCTTCTTTATAATAATATTTACCTGGGAGATTACCTACGCATATTTAATAAACACCTCTATATTCCGATCTTCAAGGTCACGAGCTGGAAGTAGAGGGAACACTGTCATCCAATCGAGAGCTTCGTTTGGACTTCATGTTTTTGGTATTGGAACTCCCGATTGGATAATAATGTCCCCCTCTCCTTCCATCTCGTGACCTTGAACTGCCGCTATATTTAAATTGGAGTATAATCACCTCTACCTCACCGGGCACATGAAAATGACTTGACCTACCTTTGGCGGCGGGCGTCACGGCGGCGACGGGCGTGCTCTTGCCCTCGCCCACCTTGGTGAAGGCCGTCACCCAGAACTCGTAGCGCAGCTGGCGCCGCAGCCCGGGCAGCTGGAACTGCAGCGGCGCCGTGGCCGCGTGCACCACGGAGCGCGCGTCCACCTGCCGCCCGCCGCCCTCCACCGCGCGCACGTACACGTGGTACTTGGAGAGCACGCCGTTGGGCCGCGCCGGCGGCAGCCACGCCACCAGCGCCGCGTCGGGCGCCGACAGCGCCGCCTTGATGCTGCTCGGCGGCCCCGGCGCTGCGAGCACGCGCCGCCGCCCGTCAGCTCAGCAGCGGTCGGTCGGGTCGGTCGGGTCGGTCGGGTCGGTCGGGTCGGTCGGGTCGGTCGGGTCGGTCGGGTCGGTCGGGTCGGTCGGGTCGGTCGGGTCGGTCGGGTCGGTCGGTCGGGTCGGTCGGGTCGGTCGGGTCGGTCGGGTCGGTCGGGTCGGTCGGGTCGGTCGGGTCGGTCGGGTCGGTCGGGTCGGTCGGGTCGGTCGGGTCGGTCGGGTCGGTCGGGTCGGTCGGGTCGGTCGGGTCGGTCGGGTCGGTCGGGTCGGTCGGGTCGGTCGGGTCGGTCGGGTCGGTCGGGTCGGTCGGGTCGGTCGGGTCGGTCGGGTCGGTCGGGTCGGTCGGTCGGGTCGGTCGGGTCGGTCGGGTCGGTCGGGTCGGTCGGGTCGGTCGGGTCGGTCGGGTCGGTCGGGTCGGTCGGGTCGGTCGGGTCGGTCGGGTCGGTCGGGTCGGTCGGGTCGGTCGGGTCGGTCGGGTCGGTCGGGTCGGTCGGGGCGGTCGGGGCGGTCGGGTCGGTCGGGTCGGTCGGGTCGGTCGGGTCGGTCGGGTCGGTCGGGTCGGTCGGGTCGGTCGGGTCGGTCGGGTCGGTCGGGTCGGTCGGGTCGGTCGGGTCGGTCGGGTCGGTCGGGTCGGTCGGGTCGGTCGGGTCGGTCGGGTCGGTTCGGTTCTGCTCCTCGCTCAGATATCAAACTCAAGAGAAGGAGGTGCGTTAGCCCAGTCCAATTACACCAAAATTAGGGCCTTGTAAATAAAGATGAGTTTTTGCCAAAAATTCGCCGTTTTTCCTGCATTACATAACTTTCTCTCTACTGCGTAAGCGGTAGCGAGAAAGGAACAAATATATCGCCAATAACTTTAAAATGGTTAATTTTACTACGAAATATTATACGAACTTCGTTGTGCGAAACTTTGTCTACTTTACTTAGTAAAGGGCATAGTTTTCCATAGGAACAATATTTATGGAAATAAATGCAAAAAAACGTAGAAAAAACAACTTTCAACACACACACCCTGGTCACCGTTTCATCCATCACATCAGGATTTTTAGTATATTGAGCGGTATGTACCAACAAACGATCATTCAAAGTTTTAAAACTTCGGGAATTTATTCACTCGATTTGTCTAATTTGACTGGGCTATGTGCATAGTTCACGAGAAAAGAGCGAATTGGTTGCTTAAGCAGTTTTATCAATTTTATGATGTCGCTAAATTTCTCAAATGATTTAATTTCACTTGATGTTGAAACAGAAAACGTACATATTTCATTAGTAATTTAAGTAAAATTTAAGAAAAACCAACGTACATTTCTACTTAACAAAGATACATGAGAAATATTAACGTACGTTTATAACCAATACAACTGAACCGGACATGTGCCTGTTCTCTTTGGCAGCCATTTCGTACTGTGATCCAATATGTAAATGTAGATGGTTGCGATTGGAGTCTGTGATTTATGTGCTGACTAAAAGGCAATGAATTATGGTCGAAGTTTTCAGTTTAGTTAGTCACGTTGATGTCGTTTCATAGATAATTTTTATTCAGTAACAGCGTCTGTTGCACAGCTCACAAGAAGCAGAACGTATTTATCTCTATTCAAGGCAACTAAATCTTTTGATAGTTACGGATTTACCGACGGCGTGGAGATATTAAAAACAGTAAAGTCTTACATTTATGGCAATATACGCGACATCTACAGAGCAGACCGTGTCTTATGAACAGTTCATATTGATGTCACATGTTTGTAGGGTTATAACAGGTGTCAAAGCTGTTTATTCGTCGTGTTTGATCGACTTCGTTCTCCAATATTCGGAATAAATATTAGAAAAGGTGTCCATTAATAGCCCATTCTTCGGTAAATAATGCATTAAACGTTGGTCTGCATTGTGAATAGCGATAAGTTGGAGTTCATCAAAATAAGTAAAATTGCACATAAACATTATAATGTTACTTACCATCTTCTTTAGTACGACAATAGGTTTTCGGAGACTTTACGCCATCTCCTACAATAGTGTATGCTAATAGCTCAACACTGTAGTTTGTGTACTTTAAGAGATTATGCAGAACGGACATTAGTGCCGTTGTGACCCTAGTGGCTGGTTCAATTGATTCTGTAAAAAAACAATCAAGCAATAAGAAATTTGACGAAGACATAATTAAACAGCAGCAATAAAAATTACTAAATCCATTAGTGTCTCGCAAATTGACAGCTTTTGCTCCTTGACATTTGTATCTCTAAGAACCTAGCGATCATGTTGTATATACGTCTTCTGAAGTACGCCAAGCAATAAGTTATACTTTCATAATCATATATTCAATATCATTTTAAAATGTAGAAATATATTGTGTTATTTTCACCATCATCGCGTTTTGACGTATTTTTTTAAATTAATAAAAAAACAAAATGATTTTCTTCAACAAGTCTATTTTTTTCCATAATTCATTGAAAGTATTTTAGTAAATTCCTATTGCTTGCAGGACTGACGATGAGTATTTCTGGATTTCACGCAAATAACAAAATTTCTACTGCAGCTTTCTTTTGGAGTGCTGAAAGAATTATAGTAAAGTGTTTTGCCATAAAACGGGAGTGTCCTCTGCAAAGACTCACAATATCTTGCACTCAGGTATTGATAAAGTACGAGTCAGTCCGCAAAGAGCAAGTTAATATTTTTATTTCTGAATAAATTGAAAAACATTACGTAAAAAGCATATGCACTGCAAATTACATCAGGTTTTCTTTTGTTGTTTCGTTGAGAATTCAAAAATGATTTTCTTCACACTGTTTCCCAACGACGCCATCGATTTTCTGATTTAAAGTTACAACCCGATGTTGAAATCAAGTTCCATTCGAGCGTTTTTTGCAAGAAAAATGCGCCCTTCATACCGAAAGTTTTCGCTGTTGGGTAAATGGATTTCCTATTACTCGAATGACAAGGTGGGCACCGGATGATGAGAGGCTCTTTTTACATTGATATTTTTGCTCATGTTCTTACTTTCCGTCCAAATGCCAGAGCTTGAAGCAATTTTTGAGACTCTAGTGAACGTCTCAACACGTTACAAACCATCCTGTGGTTGAGGTGCTACTGGCTCATACAGTAGACGGTAACCCTTGATGACGCCGTGAACCAAAGTTTCGGGAGGAGGCTGCCAGCTGATTTGCAGGGACTCGGGGGACAAGGCCGTACAGCGCACGTCCCGAGGAGAAGCTTCTGGAACTGTCCAATGGAAGGAAGATATACGACCACGCACTGTCTGACGCAAAGTAGGAAGTTCTACGCGCAAGGGAAAAGAAGAAAATGTTTTGACGTCGAAACGTTTCAATTTTTTTGTTTGCGCACGAGCCTTTTCGTAGCTGTTTCCGAGGCGTGCCAAGTACGAATGGTTACCGCGGGGTTCCATGGGTCTAACTTATTTCTGGCAGGCTTACGAAAGCCAAGTTAGCAAGTTCTAAAAGGCAATGTGTCATTGTTTTGAAAAAAATCATATCAGTATTAACATCAAAGTTTTAATCATAAGAGGAGAAAGATGAACAATCACACATACTAGCTGAGTGAAAAATATCTGAATTATATTTTTCGGTAAAAAATTACTCATAATTGAAAAAAATATATTTGGACCTTGCAATTACGCAATTTATTACAATAATAGTTAATTATGTATCTACATAATAAATCATCACATTTCCAACGCTCCAAATACGATGACTTTTTTAATTGTGATTTGTTGATAAATATCGGTAAGCAAAACAGTATTTTGGAAAGGAGTTGTATAACATTACTGTAAATGAACATTTTCTTAATCGATAACACACGAAACAAATACTCTGAGCCGTATATTCTACGTAAAACGTAATAAATTGTATTAGGAGAAGTATAATAAATAATTATGAATAAAAATACATGCTTCGGTTGCATTCCTCATAAGAAAAATAATAAAATATAAAAGCAATCAATGAAAAGGATTAAATTGAGAAAATTGATGTATTCCCTCATTGCCTGAATGTTTCGTAACACAATACATGCAATGGTTCAACACTAACAGAAGGTCTTAAAGAGGTCTAAACACCAAAAAACTTATTCTGCAACGGTAACAATATAATTGCATGCAGTTCGCCTACTAAACTAATTTAGTGGTAAGTATTTCAACGTTTCTGCTATTCTGCGTAATCTACTACACATAAAAGAGTACAATACAAATGAAAGAAATTAGTACCATCCTCCAGTGTTTGTGCAATGACTTCGTCGGACAGCGGGCCACTTCCTTTGCTATTAAATGCTTGAACTACTAAACCATATTTGCAAAACTTTCTCAAATCATTTAGGAGTGTTTCTTGCCTTCCAGTTCCATGGAACTGTACAGTGGTAAAATTGTACTTTCGTTTATCAGAGTCTCTGAAAAATAAGCCATATGACGTTCGCTTTAGTTCAATATTCATTCATTAAGCAATCAGTTTTTTTAAATGAAAAGTAAAAATGTAATTTCGGAGGAAAAGAAACGAAATCTTTGAACCGCTTGATTCGTTCGTCAATCGTGATTGAAATTGTCACCACTTTGTTATTGCATTTATTCGTTCAGCAACTTGTTAGATTGCTCATAGCGCCTGACAAAATAATGCAAACGCGTATGTTGAATTATTTTGTTTTTATATCTCGTTTCCTATCTTCTAAATGATATATCGTGTAATCTACACCACTCTGGAGCTAGGTCCTCTTGTGGCCCATACCCCCAGAGGGAATTCTTTACTTTTTCGCTCTACATCCCAGTATGTCAGGTAACAATTTAATAACAACAAAACAATGTTGCTCGCTCATATGTGGATCATAGATTTTTACCAAAAGGAAAATGAATATTCTTTCTCTTACTTTAAAATTAATATGTAATGGATAGTTTCAATCAATATTTACAGGTGACCACGTGAGTTGACCACAACAAATAACTTCGAATCGCTTTGAGAGATGCGGATTGAGCCAAGGTGTTGTGATGAAGAGGGAATTTTTTTTGTTCTCTAGTTTGTAACTTCTTTAATTGTTGAGATGTTGACACAACTTCGAAATTTTAATGCAAGTTTTCCATTTCTCTACCGCCATTCTAAAGTACTAGAAAAGTCGAATGCAATGTTACAGACATTGTTAATATTCGGATAGAAACTGAAGAATAAATGATTTCTACATATCCTCAGAAGTAATGTTTTCCGCGACTTTCCGTAACGATTTTACGGAAGACGAGAAGTCTGTCCGCTAGTGGCGGCTGGTACCCCAACAGACATGAGGTTGCACCTCCATCGAATGACGGAAATATATTTTCCAAAATTCAGAATACGAATAAATAATAAAAATGTAAACAATTCAAAACAATTAAAACTAAGTGAAATAAGAGTATATTAAAACACTACTTACATAATTTAATGTGTCGGGTCCGCGTAAGGCATATACACCTCCCGCGCACGTGGTTGTCTTTGATTCCCACTGGGCACTTATATTCGACGCCAGCACATCGCAACAAGCACAATTGCTTCACGTTTCACACAAATAAAATTATTTTATTTCGAAAACATCACTATCCTGGTATATTTGGCAATAATGAAAGATCTTTGACACACATTCGTATTCACAAGAACGCTCACAAACCGCTGGCCAGCTGCAGCTACTCTGGCTTCCGCGAGATACTAAGAGACTTCCATCCAGAACGGCCACCTTTACACAAAGAACTCATCAAATGTACGTTTTGAATCAACAAACCTAATATCAAATGAAAACAGTCTCCAAATATCATAAACAATGCATTGAATATCGCCAATAATTGACTGAACTTGTGTTCTTTCAATAACAAGCGAAAATCATAAAACTACGTTGCAATGAGTCAGACGAAGACAGAATAGGGGTATTCCCGTGAGATTCCTTCCGTCAACGCGCAGCGCTAGACAGCGCCACTTGTATGGTTGCCCAACCAAAAGGCCGTATGCTCCCCGTGTTGAATCGAAGGGCCAAAGAGTAAAACATATTCAACCCATTAATACAGCAAAGAGCGTGGTGCAATTCCTGGCAAGGCACCAGACACCGGTGAGAGCGCCATTTGGACGCTCTTTGGTTTCAAACTGATTTCATATACATCGATATTACTGCAATACCTTGAATATTGAACGTTTTAAAAGGAAAATGTATATTCCTAAGATATTATGAGATCTTTTTAATTTTCTGGGGGTTGTGCAACCGTGCAACCTAAGCACGAGCCGCCACTTCTGTTAGCTAGCGCTCCGCTCCCTAGACACGAATACAAATTGAAACTTCGAGTTTTCAATGCAAGTAACTATTCTTATTTCTATTGCTTTCTTACATTGATCTACTACGTTAATTTGTTTCTGTATTTATTGCAGCACTGCCAACTAATTCTTCGCGTAGCAAGATAATACAATTTGGACTTCTATTCTACAAAGGAATGCATTTGTTGATGAATCCATTATGATAATAAGGGTAAGAAGGAATTCACATTTCCTTTAACTCTGGTATGTTTGGAAAGTAACTTCGGTCTTTGATTAATTAAATTATTACCGCATTGTTAAATTCCTAGAATTTTTATTTTTTGCAGAAAGTACGTCTGACCTTGCGAGCGCTTACAATTTTCTTTTTATTCTAGGTGAGCGTCCTCGCTCTCCCTTGTCAACAGTGCACTCGATTGAGCAGACGCTATTAGCGTTTTCCATTCGCCGCACTGGTGCGCTCCCAGTGCGCACTCAGGACAGCCTTCGTGTTTCATTCGACCGCTAGGGCGCACCAGTGCAAAGAAGCGCATGTTCCATTCACACAATGACTTGGAACCAGGGCGCACTCAGGCCGCCCGAAACTGCACTGATGATAGCGTGAGTGCAGTCCAGTGCACCGGGCCATTTTGAGGTTAGGTACGGAAGTTATCCATGCTGATTTGGTTTTGTGGTGAAATTGTGAAAGCAATTGAGGATCTTCTGTCACGCAGGGATACTTCGAATCATGGAGTATATTATGTTTTGCAAGAAATGTCTTAAAATATTTTTTGTGATTCGCAAAGTTCGGAAAATCAATTTGTGTTTTCCTAAAATTTAACCTTGAATAACTTCATGTTAACAAATACAGTGCTATTTAGAAACCAAAGTGTAGGTACGTCTCAATTTCGAAACGCTAATAAAGTGAAAATGAAAATAGTGACCCTTACAAAATCTTTCAAATATATGTGCCAAGAAATGGTTTTCGCGCGCCCACACATATACCAACGGAAATGCTCATGTAAATATTTTTATAGTTTTCAATAACCAAACAATTCTGCAGAAGCCTTTTGGTTCAAAATCTTGTGTACTATATCGATCACTGGCCAATCTCGAATTATGAAATTTCGGCACATGCATTTGAAGTTTTCGTAGTTTTTAAATAAAGAAATCACAGGTTAATAATGAATTATGAAGTAAGAATTACCAAAAAACTTCATAGAAATTATAACGACGATCATTATTCAAAATTATTATCTTTCGAGTTCCATCAGCGTGGCAGACCAAGAACAGCTATCTATAATCTCACTGCGTAGCATACACGCACTGACTCAGTTCCGGAATCCGTTTAATTCGTAGCTGCCCTTCACGCGTGTGGGGCAGCACTGTTGCGGAGCGATGACGTTTTTGTTCTGCACTAGGGTGGGTTTCAGTGCAACGAATGGAAAACGCTATAAGTTATCCCGAGATGGAGTCTCCGAACACCGTGGAAGCGTCAAAATGATTAATTGCATTTATTTAACTGCCTAAAACTAATTTAATCTGTAATACAGTAATAATGATAATTGTAGATTTTGGTATGAAACAGCAAGGCAATACCAATCATTTCTAATTCTAATGATATTTATACTAGAGACGGCTAGACGTGCAGTGTTTTAGTAGAAAATAAATATGAATTATCAAAAATAGATGAACCTACGAACGTGACATCGCAATAAATGAATGATCAAAAAACAAAATTTACATTCTAATATATACGAGTGAGTCCAAGTGTGATTTGTTTCGCTTTCTTATTATCGTCATTGATTAAATGCATTCCATTATGGAACAGAAACAATTTTATCCTTGCTAACCGAGTTAATACCAAAGAATTCGTTTTGTGTGCTCGAAGATAGTATAGAAATAGATGTGCATTAAGCAGGAGATCAACCCAAGAAACCAATATGAATAAGTATAGTTACATTGAAAACACGAATTTTCAAAATCGATTTGTATTTAGAGACTGGAGTGCCAACGAAGGGCAGTTTCTCCTTCCTTCAAGAAAACTGTTGCGGAAAGTCGCAGAATATAATAAGTCATTTTTATACAGTTTGTTTCAAAATGATGAGAATTATTGGTTTATCATTCAATTTGTCTCTTCGAGTATTTTAGAATGGTAGTAGAGAAAAACATTTGCATTTAAAAATCTAGGTTGTGACAATATCTCAAAAAGTACACTCTAGAAGACGCAAAAAGTTATTTCCCTCATCCTCTCAAACAACTTGGCTCAAACCGTATCCCGATACCTCATGCAGTTTCGAGAGTAGTTGCTGTAGTCAACTTCAGTGGTGCACGTATATTAGCTTGTCAACGGATTCACTCATTATGAAACGGTCTATCTTTTGTTACTAGACTTCCATCTGCATTTCCTAGATATCCTACGCTAAACAGCCCCGACGTGATACAGTCCTCAATTCTGAGAACAAAACAAAAGAAATCTTTCCCAATCGCATTTCCCAGCCCCAGTTTCCTTCATCTATACTGGACGAGTCACTCGCCACCCAATGAAACAATGAGTAGGCAGCGCGGCGTCCGTCTATCCACGCCAACTGACAAAGGAATAAAAACTTCACGGGCGCGAGCGGAGCGAAGCGAGCGAAAGCGGGCGAGCGGGGGCGGTCGGTGGGTCGGCGGACGGGCGCGCGCGCTCGCGTCTCACCCGAGCAGGCGGTGGCCCACGTAGTGGCCCAGCAGCGGGCCGTTCCAGGCGTCGGGCGGCGGCGGGTCGAAGGCGAGCGCCACCTGCGTGGAGCTGCGCGCGTCTGCGCTGAGGCGCAGCGGCGCGCCGGACGGGGCCTCCTCGGCCGTGCGCACCAGCAGCTCGTTGCTGGCGGCGCCGGGCCCCAGCGTGTTCTCGGCCAGCACGCGCACGCTGTACGTGGTGGCGGGCTGCAGGCCGGCCAGCAGCGCGCTGCTCTGCCCGCCCTCCACCACCGTCTCCAGGCTTGAACCCGCCCACGCGTCTAACCGGGGGGGGGGGAGAGACAAAGCGAGCGGTCACGTGTTTGTAAGCTCGGCCAGAGGCTCGGAATTCATGTAAATATTAGTGGATCCAGTAATTGTCTACAACACAGCTACTATATTGGTTCTGGGAGTTAAGATAAAGTAGATAAATGACTGCAAGGCCTTTTGGCCTTTCAGGCCACGAAAATGGCTGCAGCCTTGACCATGTGGCTTCAATAATATTTACGAAGAAAATACATTAATAAATTGACTGATTTTCCTGGCGCGTCAAACATTTTTTTCATTATTCTCGGATATGTAATTCATTCTATATTTCGGGAGGAATCGGTGTTCGTCCCCCGCTGAAACGTGATATCCGGCATCGGCCTACACGTCCATTAGGTGGGTGGTCCTTCCGCCAGCCCCTCTTGGTCCCTCCGCCAGCAGGGTACCTATGTAGTCTGGGCACTGATGCAGAGGGGCACCTATTTAGTCTAAGCTGTCTAGTGCATGCAAGTATGTGCAAGGGAACAAGAGAAGTCAAGGCTAAGGAAGGAAATCATGTGAGCACCGTGGCCGCGTTTGTTAAGGTAGTGCTTCGGCTTTCGCCAGGCATTGTTCACAGAAACCACGAGAAAACATCGATCACTGTATCCGGCATCTAAAATTCTCCTCCAGGCAGGGGCGGAATTCGATCTAGCTATTTAGCTAGAATAGAAACTATTACAAATTAAATAAAACACTTTTTTAAATATTGAATTCATTTATTTTTATAGCGAATTAACATACTTTTTACTTTCAATTCGTGCACAATTTGTGTACGTTTCAATTAGAGTACAGTTTAAAAATAGAACAATATTATTTTCATTTATCTTTTTGGTACTGCTCTTTACTACTAATAGTTTGTATTTAAACTCCGGGGTAACGTCCAAAGTATTTAATTTCGAAAATATAATGTTGGGGGAATGTGGTGTATGTAGGGAGAGGTTCCTGGAAACCATTGTGGTAGTATCATATGGCTGCAGTTAATTGTAGAATGTAATAGACGTAATGAGAGGAAAATGAAGTTCACAAACGTCGGCAAGCTAATGTAATTTAAAGACCACTAGAGAGACGGTAAATATTAGAATAAAATCCTGTTTTTACCGCGAAATAAACGGTTCTGCTAATGTTAAAACACTTTTCCTCAAAATGGCATTTTTTGAGGGGTGTCACGTCGATATTACATTCATTTTTCGCTTTTACCTAACTCACAGAACCAGTATCGCACACAAAACCGTAGTGAAAATGCATACAACAGTAAAATTATTCTTACCTTTAATCTTGTTGTATCGCACCAGATAGCGAGTTATGGGACTGTTTCCATCTTGAGCGGGGGTCCAGGCAATCGTAACGCGTCTACTGCTCTGGTCCAAAACTCTTAGGTTTGTGGGATGCTCAGGAGCATCTGAATAAACCAGTAACATTTAGTGTGCATTTACCGAGTATTGGCTCCTAGAGGCAATGAAGCTGCATTATGTTTCTGTGTGTAAAATATATAATATCGAGAAAGGCAAACTTACGTTAACTGCAAAGGAAGGAATGAGAGGTTGAAAAATATTACCCTGAACTAAAAGATGGATCGTTGTGTGATCGTGGCCGTATCCATTCCTTGCAAAACACGTGTATATACCTCCGTCCTCTACATTGACGTCATCTATCCTGAAGTCAGACTCCAATCCTCCACTTATATTCTTCACGCTAGAAATAAAATTTATATTTACCTTCTCGTTTTTTCTCTCTTCAATTATATCCAAGTTGTAGTTATTTGAACTACCGAGGCATCACTGGGCGATGAGTGCTAAAACAGGGCAACTTTAACTTCGTTCGAGGTGCAAATATTCACGGCAAGAACTGTAAGAGCTGTTTGAAAAGGACATTCTTAATGTGCTTCTCAAATCAAGCAAATCATAACATCGTATTTCTTTGATACGATAAATTAAACTTCGTTTGCGCGATTGAATGTCTCTCCGACAAGAATATTCATCAATACTCAACCAATTAAAAACTTATGGTAACGAGAGTTCGCACCTAGAAAAGTTTTAATGATTCTGCTGCTCCTTCAGAAGTTATGCACTTCACCAACTCCGTGCAGATTCGTACGTAAACAAGTTTTGCCTTCCAGTAATCAATTATATCTATCTCCGAAGACAGTTCGTTTCAACTCGCCTATTAAAGAGTTAATTTAGCTTCAAATGAATACACAGAAATATCACGCGACTCTTACATTTCATTTTGGACAAAAGAAAAAGTTTGACAGCATCCGAACTTTTTCTACTAATTAAAACCAAAGCGAATCGACCAGGCGGAACGCACGAAAATAACAATTGCATTTTAGCGTTTTGAAAACAAAGAATAAATGACTTATTCGAGATAATATCAAGTAAAATAATATGTCTTTAACTCATACACTCATTATACTGCACTGTGATGTTTAAAGTATATGATTTCAAGGCACAAAATAACGTAACACGCTCAACTTATGCTACAGAACTATCGCTGGCAAGTTTTCAAAAGCGATTGCAAGACACTAGAAGAGGTACCGACCTAGCTCGTCCTTGCAAATCTCTGGAACTGCCTTCTTTCCTCCAGGCGAAGGTTATGGGCAGATCCCCCAACGCCTGGCAGCGCAGCACCGCCGATCCTCTTCTTCGGACCATCTCCTTCCGCGAGCGCACTTTAAAATGCACGGGTGCTGCCAACCAAATGCGCTCTTATCAATAAGACTCCTGTTGGAAACACTACGCTGTTGCAGGCAACCTTGTGGGGCTCGGGGTCGATATCCACCTGAGTGCATTCGTCGGTACCCGGACTGTTTAACCATGTTCCGTGAAGTCACGGAGATGAAGCAGCTCGCGTCACCGAGGGTCCCTGGATATTAATAGCGCTGAACCTCTGATCGAGGGCCATAAAAGGCGACGTCGTTGTGAGAAAATGACTACGTGCAAGGAGAATTACTCCGTGTTTAATGCCGAATACAGGCTTGGAACATGGTAACCAAAAGTGCCACTATTATGAGACGTTTTAAGCCAGTATTTTTTAATTTTAAAACAGTCTTTCAGTGAATAATAACATTTTATTGAGAATATAATTTTAACATGTCTTTCAACATTTAATTATAATTGTAATTATTATGTAAGAAAATATAATCGCAACCTTTTAGTTATGAACCTGATTTATAAATGTTCTCTTCACAGCCCAAGCGAGTCATTTGAAATTATAAATTGGTGAACAGCGAATTGCAGGTTTCGGACTCCTGAGCTACAGAGACGTAGCGCGTATGATGCGTGATGCATGAGTGGTGCAATATGGTGTACATGTGAACATGTTTCTTAGTAATATCGATCATTCCGTGCAATAGTGGCGTAACTCAAAATTCGGCAGTAAATTATAATAAGAACAAGTAGGACTTTTGGAGCTTTTACTACTGGTAAACCCGTTTTTTGCAATTTTACTACAAAACAACTGGTTTGTCGATGATGCACCAATGTATTTCGTAACGCATTAACTGAAACAAACTCTTTTAAATTCTGCAACAGTTGAAGAAAATGAACGATAGTTTAATAATATGAACAGATATAAGGGATTCTATAAAAGTAAGAAAGAAGCAATATCGACGGACAGATAGGAAAGGAACGAAATGAGAGAATTCAAAAAGGAGCGTAAGAAATAAAAATTAGTAGTGCTATAAAAGCATATCTTTTTTTGACGTATTTGTAACGGACGGTGAGTAATGTACTAGCGGAACCCGTGTGAAAAATTCGTTCATTTGAACTCGATTGGACATGTTTTCCTGGCCACGAAGCAGTCACTTCAGTTGGGAATAGCCTTAATGACCAAACACAAGTGTAATCATAATAAATTATTTAATGTCAGGAAAGTACTTTTATTGAAAAGTGGTCTTTCACTCTACTGGCTGTGTAAATGTTTCGTGCTGTAAGAGTATTAACTTCATGCAAATATTTGGCAAATAATATACCAATTGCATATGTGTATTAACTAACATTATTATGTTTTCATGTCTGAGGCGTTATAGCTTCTTCTTAAATAAGAAATATAGAAAGAAACCATGTTCTGTTCTACATTTACATAACATATTTCGGGTTAAAAATTCTAGAGCCAGAGATAAATAAAACACGAACACTCAATTTTTTTTATTCATTATACTATTGTGATCCACTGTACATTATTACACGAAATGTTAGTATTTATATCTATAATTGTATTACGATTGGAAAAATAAGTGATTCATTCATTCCAGGTATTATTACTTCAAATTATTTGAAAATATTTTTTGAAATGTACGTATGGTATTCTGATAAAACAAGTTTATGGCCTATAATCAAACTTTGACTGATGACATGTATAATAAAATATGTAAGACAATATGATACTTAACAATAAAAGCCACGTATTTAGACGCGGACTCTCAGTTCTTGGATGCATAGATGTATCACATGCGCATTTTTGAAAATTTTAGTATTTCTGGCAAAGAACACTTAATAATTTCACGCCATGGCACACGTGCAGAATATAAATGAATCCATACAGAGCAAAAAAATGTGCCGTGCCATGCAAAATTTATTTCTTACCGTGAACGACGAGGTCAACTACAGCACTGAGGCCAGCGCCAATTCCGTTGCGGGCTTCACAAATGTATTGACCTTGGTCTTCTTGGCTCACAGATTCAATGAAGAGGGATCCGTTTGGGAGAATAGCCATTCTCTCATTATGCATACCAATGTCCATGTCTTTGAGAGTTTTACTTTCATGTGTGACTAAAGACTGATAGGCTTCCACCTTCCGGCCTATCAAAGAAATTTGATTCACATATACTTGTTAAAGAATGGGACACATGCCTACTTAAGGATAAGAACATTCCTACTGTAATATAATCATTCCAACAGAAAATTATTTATGCGCGCCCAAGAAATTTAAAAGTACAGAAGTGAATCTTGTAACAAAATCAACGAAGTCATGAAGTGTTTACTCTTCACTGTCATAAAGCCATATGAAAGTGAAACGTAGTACTAAATACTAATCTGCAAATTACACATTATTAGTCTCTTAAAGAAAATTAATACATGGATGTAGGTAGGTAATCTCAATCTATTTTTAGGAATTGAAATGATAATTTTCTTACAGAAACTAAAAAAATAAAATTAATTGTACGTTCATGTTCAGAGCAAGACGTTTCATATTTTTAAAACGTATTTTCTAAAAGTTAATGCCTTATTTTGAATGGCTAGACTCGGGCCATCAGGCGCGCTCTTCCAGCTGACCACTCAAATTTCGCTACGCTTCTTTCACCATCTAGCGGAGAAAGACGATATTACTCAGGCGATGAAACAGGTGATTTTGAATTTAGCTCAGAGACTTCTTTTAGGCTAGAGGATCTTTTTTTTCCTAGGGCTTTTATCCAGTCGACTGCCGGTTGCCCTTAACGTCCCGAAGGGATGCATATTTGACCATACACTAGACACTCTTGTGGGCTCCTCTGATCTGGGGTCAGCAGAACGCGAGGCCCTCCGCGACAACACACAAAGTCAAGGGACAAACAGCCATGCCCAAGGCGGGACTCGAACCCGCGACCCTTCGGACCGAAGAGCTGAGTCGGTATTCGCTCTTAGCCACCTCGGCCATCCAGGTCGGCTAGAGGATCTTTTACATGCAGTAAATATATAACATGGGACAGTCGGCTTTACTTCCCCTCTGAAGAATTTTTTTCACCTTAAAAATCCATGGGTTCGATCTGGTTGGAACCCGCAAACTTAGGTAAAAATGTACTCAAGCTAGTTAGATAAGCTAACTGTTATTCTATCGAACCAGATTGGTAAAGTTTGGAGACCTAATCACGAAAATCATCTTCAGCTTCGTGGAGTAGTCTGCAAGCCTGTTCATGCGCGATCCCTCGATTTCCCTTTTGACTTTAGAATACTTTCGTTTGGCTTCTTTTGCAATTCCAGGTATTATCACAGGAGTCAGACCTACCTCTGCAATGCAATCTGATCACGAACTCACTTATCTAGACTATTAATATCGTATAAATTACATTGAACAGAAAAGTAAAGTTCGATTTTTTTCTCAGCGATGTTTGTAGGTCTTTTAGCCTTGAGGCTCTTTCCATTCAGTAAATATACGATACGGGTAAGGCTGCTTTAGTCCCTTTCCGAAAGAAGGATTGGGCATTAAGGATTTTCTTCTCTCAAAAATTCTACGACTTCGATCGGGTTTTAACCTACGAAACTCGATGTAAACTACGATCTTGCAGGCCGTTGTTAAAAACGAACATAATAACGATTAAGGTTTTCAAATTTCATTAATAGCAACACATATAAATCTACTTATATATCTCTTTTTCTATTATCCAGATATACTGATGACCTTATACAAAGTCGATGAAACATATGTACTAATGAATCGCTATAAGTTGCTCTAGCGTTGGTGATTACATAATAAATACATATAAACTCTTCAACAATTTATTTTACATGTTGCCGCTCTTGTATCACTATGACGAAGAAAATGCCTTTTATATTATAATAATACATATTATTAGCTAATAGTAATAATACAACAAAAATGTTCTAAATAGTAACATCTTGGAAACACTTGCCTGATGCCTTTTTCCAAACAACGGTAGGCTGAGGAAATCCTTCTACTTTGCAGTCTAAAAGTGCCGGTTCGCCCAGTTTGGCGGATCCACTCTGGGGCTCGACAACCCACGTCGGAGGCACTGTAAAGTAAATTTATCATATACTCTTTACCACAAACAGGAAAGTTCAATTTTTTTCTCAGTGTATTTCGTAAACAAATGCTATTGTCATTGTACGGCAATAAATTATTTCTAAACTTTCAATATAATGACAGAGGCAAGGCCACACACGTGTAATGTGACCTTGTACGAGTATTTTATTAGTATGTATTATCCCAGGTTTTATTAAACTCGCCATTCTTTTGTAGTTAGGAATACAAAAATGCGTTTCATAATAAATTCTTTATATGAAGAAAAAGCATTTGCTTACTGGGAAACGTTCATACATTCCCTGAAGGAAAGAGGTAAATTTTACTTAGAGTAAAGGAAGCAAACAATAACCGTGTATATTCATTTTCCCACGCTCTAAATATGTTCGCTCTTTTAGATAATAAACGAATGCAATACTTGCTTCAGAACTATTTCCCCAAACTTCTGTACTAGGGTGTTTAACTAGTACGTATCTCGAGTACAGGTACACATACTTAGTTTGTATTGCTTGTAGAGTAATAATTCATCGCTCTTTAAAGGGAACTGATATGAAGTGTTTGGGGTCTATTTTGAATTGAATTACAGTATATATAACAACGATTATATAACTGCAATTATTTTTAAAAATATGAATAAGTTATAAACACAAATTATTGTAAAACGATAGAGATTAAATGAGCTAAAGCTGAACAAGATTATTTTCGTATTCTGTCGTATATTTAAAATGCGCAGTACTTTTGCACAATAATTATTAATTAACTTAACTAATATTTATTTGGCATCCTTAATTTCTTGTTCAGAGAGCAATAAAGGGTAATTTGAAACGAAGTAAAAAGTAACAAAAATACAAATCGTTTTAACCCATCTCCTTACAACTAAACTTATCAATTACTAATTTGCAACTTCTAATTGTGGATACAGAAATTCAACTTATAAGTTCTTGGGTTGATTATTTGATGAATATCCCACCACCATGCAGGAATTAAATTTATTTTTTTAATTCACAGAAAAATATTAAAAACCATAAGACAATTCGAAAATAATGAATAAATAAAAATCATGAATATCAAGAAAGAAAGAAAGAAACTTAGAACTGAATTTTCTTGAGAAATATTATTGCAGATGACAGATGACATTTGATAACTTCAATAACTTGTTGGCATTGAGGAGAAAGTTCGAAATAAAATGGACAACTGAAAGCATAATCCGTAGGTCAATGAACTATTGACAAGACATAAGTGTAAAGTTTGCATGTTATAGAGAACATTGCGGTATTTTATCTAGTGAAGAGTTAATCATCACAGATTCAAGAACAATCATTTTCCATTGGGAACCAAGGGATATGTTATTCCTACAATTGTGGTAAATGACATTTACATCTCACATTTCAAGTTATCACAAACATAAACGCTGCATAATTCCACAATACATTCTCTCAGGCAAAAAAGATAGTGCAAAGGTTTTTTGAGACAGATCATGACACTACTTTCATGTAATTGCGTGATATTACTTCCGTATGAAGCTGTAACGCGGCAACCTGCTTCTTACTTTGCATTCATTCCATATCTGAATACACTATGTTTCGTGAACTTTGGGCCAATTTCATTTAAAATGAATATGGAACACGTGTTAAAGTTAAGTAGTTAAATCGCCAAACGTATGAATCCCAGTACAAACAGTTTGGGAAAATTCCGCGCGAAAAAACATTAAAATTTACGTGCTACGACAACTTCCTTATCTCTCTCTCTCTCTTTGGTAAGCTGAACCGAGCTGCCTGACAGTGTTTCAAATGGAAGGAAGAGGCGAGGGAGGAGGACTGAGAAGAAAAGAGTGGCCAGAGGTTGCAGAAAGGCGTGCCAAGGCGTGGTGGGCGCCAGTCAAGCCAAGAGAGACCTGTGATGTATTGGCCACATTACATCATAAGCGAAACGAGTTTTACATTCTATAAAAAGCGGAATGCAATTAATGAAGCATTTAGCAATATTAGATAATTATACACAATCGCTAATTGAGAGAAAATATATAATTCCAATAGCAATATTGTTTCACTCCCATTAATTGGTACAGAGTGCCGCGATGAGCGTGATTATAATTACGTACATTGTGATAACAAGATTGCTAACCTGGAGGTTTAAAACCAATGAGCATGCCTTACTAAAAAGCGGGTATAAACGAAAATTTGATATGCAAAATTGACTAATAAAGATTTCAAAAACCAAAATTAAAATACTCGATTGAGTTTTTAATGTTATTTTGAGTACTTTTAAATAAAAAATGTAATTTCTTATCGAAATCTTGCAACAAATTCAAGTATCCATAACATATTCGTTGTAACAATACAATAGTGACACAGATGCTATATAATGTTGCGGACCTCACATCATGAGGCTGTAGCAACATTTAAAAATTCCATGGGCTGCAAAATGAAACACATAAAAAAGGAACATTACGTTCCATACACATGTTAACACACACACATACAAAGCAAACAGTATTATAACGTAAACGAATGACATGAAAAGAGAAAAAAGCATACCATTAAGCATGAGGTTACCTGCACGGCTGGAAGAAGTAGTAGCCTATAAGTCAACCGCAAGTCATCCAACGCGGTGATAGTCAATACACGCACAGCTATCACATTCCTGGACTGCGAAAGCAACGCAAGTAACGTACTTGTGCATGCGTGGGAACAGGGGGACGATGATAGAAGGGGATGCCCCTATGGCATCTTCGACACTATCTTTGGTCACTCTTTGCATTACAGGCCTGCTCGGGGGCACATATCTCAATTATCTTAATGTGAGCGGAACGGAATGGCTGTCAATCATTAACTTGTCAGAGAAATGGGTCGTTAAATACAGGCCGCTATCTCATTTGTCAATTCAATTAAATCTAATGAATGTCGTCACGTAACTCACAGTAGAGGACTGCAGCATCGAGTGCAACATGCTTCGTCCCAGTCGCAGTTGTGGGGTAGTGCGAAGTGCCATTGAGGGGGTGAACTACCAGTTTGTTAGTTACCCGTGACCAGCAGTTGGGCCGTGTAGGAAGTCGTCCGCGCCTTGTTCGCCACCAGGCAAGTGTAGTTGCCGCTATGCCTAGAGCTAACGCTACGGATCGCCAGGACACTAGAGTACTCTTCGGTGGCTTGGATCATCAGGTCAGGGTCATCATGCGGGCTCGGGGTGGGCGGGATGGGGCGGGCGTCCTTGAGCCACCGGATGGTGAGTGGCGGATCGCCGCGCTTCACGCTGCACGTCACCCGCACGCGTTCACCGGATGATAGCTCACCAAATGCGAATGGAGTGATAGCTGGCGGCACTGAAACACACACCCGCACACACTCAAGCAAAACACCATGCTACTGTACAGACTCTCAAGGAACACGCTTTGTCGACTGAGTGGCAATCATGTTCAGCAGTTAGTGAAATAATAAAAATGAATGGGTCGATAAAGGTAAACACCAGTCAAAGCATATATTTCGTTCTCCTCTTCTCGCGTTCATATCTTATTCATATGTATGACATTTGTTGTATTCGGTGGAAATTTTGTTGCAAAATGATTTGCATTCGTTGCAAAGTAAATTGGTTTACTCCAAATGTACTCATAATTTTTCAAAACGTGGTAAGTGGTCTCTTAATTTTTGCACATTAATGTCAACATTTGTAAATATGAAGAACACTCGTCTCAACAAAATATGAAAAATAATATTGCAAAATAAATTGAAACGTATTGATTTGATAAGATGTAAGTATTTTGATGCTATTAAATCGAGGGAAGGAATGGAAATGCATTAAATGTTCTTTTCCAATTTCGTTTTCGATTTGCTCTTGTGCACCTGATTCACAAAATAACCAGAAGTGGTTGCATGTTTTATGAACACCCGTCTGCGGAAACGATATCGAACTATTTTCTTCTTCCCCAGATGAATGCGTTTGAGCACGGGATGCATAAAAACGAGTATCTTCCTCCTAATCCAAATTTCGCTTTTTAAGTGATTTGGTAATGCCATTTTCACTTTCTCGCCCTTTCGCAGGTAAGACGGGAAAGTACTGTAATCGTGCGCCGGAAAACGGCGAATTTTCGACACAAAAACTCTTATTGTCGGGCCCTGGTAACGAAAATAATAAAGAACGTTTTAACATCAATCTGGATAAACCTTGTTTTTCGTCGAGATCTCGAAAGAGCATTGCCAGGATTGCCAGTCGCCGCGACGCCTCCTTGGAGCGGGCCGTCCGTGGCTGCGCCTACCGTTGACGGAGAGGGCGGCCGACTCGGCGGTGTGCGCCGCGCCGTTGCGAGCCACGCACGTGTAGTTGCCCCCGTGGCGGCGCGACAGCGGGCTGATGCTCAGCACGCTCGTGAACTCGTCCAGCTTGCGCATCACCACGCCGTCCCGCTCGCTCGGGCTCAACCGCTGCCCGTCTTTCAGCCAGTGGATGTTGATCGGAGGATCGCCTCTGCTTACCACACACTGAACCCCGATACGGTCCCCCAGGTGGAGATCGGAACGGAAGCTGAAAGGAATTATCTTAGGGGGGACTGGAACAAAACACACCGAATGTTACTGGCAGGTTTAACACGCCATTTTTTGGTTAAGAAAGTAGGCGAATGAATAGACTGTTTTGGATTCTAAATCGTCTTTTCCGATTCTAACCTTTCCAAATGTCTCATTAGCTACGCAGGAAAATTTAAGCGTTTAATAAACTTTGGTTTCTCCGTGTTAAATGGAATTTAGTATTACGATAAAAACGTGGAATCATTTTCCGTAAATAATATTCAGTAATTGATTTGTAAACTGTTGTCTCTGCAACTGACTTTCAAAGGCAGCATGGTATGAACCATAATCATTGCAGTCTTGATGGAAAAACACTGTGGCGTGATCCGGAATCCTGTTGTAAATGAATTTAAGTAAATATGAATCAAAATACAGGTTAAGTTGATGTAATTCAATTTGAGCTAATATGATGCATGTGCACGATGGTTATGCCGGTAATATTAACAGTTCGTTCAGCTCATAAACCAATTGTTCGATGTCAATACAGAATTGTTATAAAGTCATTATTGTGAATACGCCTTCCATCTCGCAATACATTAGGCTTGCAAGTCTTGCAAACGAGCTGAAAGAGTTAAATTGGTTTACAAGAGTGTACTACTTAGAAGGAGAGGAAAGTTTTAATGACTGGAGACCTGTAAGAAAACCTTTCTGTTATAACAGGAGAACATAAAACATTATTTTCCAAAATCAAAGCAAAACGAAAGAATTCGAAACTCCCACCACTAATCACATCAGTAATATATTGGGGGCGGATTTAAACGACCTAAAACGTTGCTAAAAATCATCAATACAATCCTCTTAAAATGTTTTTAAAATGCCCTAAAAGCAAAGAAATGTGACGTAAAAAATTTGATCAAAACCAGTTCAGATGAAAAACTCAAGTTCTTGAATATGTTCCTTAAATAATCGGGGATTCTTCCTTTTGTTCAAGTAAACTTAGTTTGCAAACTTTTGGTATGGAGTGTTCTTTACCAGGAAATCCGTCAATAGTTATTCCAAAATCGGCCGAACTGACAATAGTGCTGATAGGCGTCGCAGGAACCTTAGATTACATACAACGGCTGACATTACAATTTCAGAGCGAAGAAATCGAGTTGGCGAGTCAAATATTCTGTGGAGAACATTTGTTGCATCTTGTAAATATTATGTGAAGCAAGTACCATTAAAATGATATTAATATCGGTAAAATCAGCGAAAATACTTTAAAAATGACGGAAAATCTAAAAAAATTACTTTTTAGTCAAAATCGACGAAAAATGCAAGAAAGGGACATACATTGGCTCGCTTCCTTTTGTTATAACATAAACTTAATGCCTATTCTAAAAGGCATTGTTCTAAAGTGAAAAGAAAAAGATGGCAATACATTAAATTCCGCCCCCTAGTTATAAACATATGGAAAACTCTGAAAGAAATATATCGAAAACAAAAGTACTGTTCAATCAAATAGCAATAATTAAAAAAATTAATAAAGGTAGTCTGCATTTATTTCACAACTTACAGAGGGAAATTAAGACCTAATAAGTATACTGATGTAAGAATAATTTTAATTGAATGAACTGATTGTGAAATTGGAAAACCCGCAATATACGACCATAAAATTATCTGATATAATCATATAAAAATACAATGACGTTAAATTTTTATTTACTTATTATTTATTAAATATCAAAAACAGTAAAAAAAACTGTGATTCATGTGGAAGATATATATTAAAGTATTACTTCATAGGTAAAGTTGATGTCATTGTATTTGAAACTACTTGACCGCAAAATAACCAGTTAAAAACTGTTTTCCCAATATCCACATTTAGATGAATAAAGGAGTATCAAATTAGGCTTACCAGTGACGTTGACGTGGGCTGTTCCGCTGGATCGACCGCCTTGTTTGTTGGCTGCGGTGCAACGATACACGCCATCGTCTTCTCCGGACTGCACGTTCTCAATGACGAGAGACCCGTTAGGGAACACGAAGTGTCGTGTATTGAACGGAATTGGTCTGTCGCCTCCAGGACCAACTAAGCGCGGGAAAAGCAAGTTTGCGACAGTAGGAGAATTTAGGTATTACTACAAAATATACGGTGGAAATAATATATATTGCATATGATCATGAACATGAGGATAATTACCTCGAAACCATTTTACAGTATCTATTGGATATCCAGAAACAGGACATGTGATTAAAAAGTTTTCTCCTGCAATAGCTGATATTTCTCCCATAGGCCGCACATGAGGCAAACCTTCAATAAGGAAAGAAAATGTTTGAAATCTTTTTTGGTTATAATTGTATGTATAAAAGAAATTAAATAGGTACGTGTGAAAATGAGAAACTTTCAAAATGATGCTTTTGAAGATAAGTTTTCAGATGTAAGTTATAACGCGAAAACTTTTTTGTAGTATGAATCATTACAATACAGTTAACAAAAAAAACGTGCAACCTAATAAATACACTGCGAAGAACGGTCTCTTCCAAGTCCGTTAGGATCTATAACATTTTACCTACCATATACGTTTAACCTTGCCGCATGAGTAACTTCTCCAATACGGTTCGCAGCTGTACACTGGTACGTCCCTCCGTCTTCCACACGCACATTTGTGATGTTCACATGGCTCACCACGTCGCCATTCATAGGCACATACTGTCCTATAACGAACCTGAAGGAATGCCGTCTTTTAGTTTCATGAATAAATATCCACAAGCTTAGACGCAGTTCATCATAGGTATCATATAATGCATACCTATCTACTTGTGGTAACTTAAAGCCATCGAGAGTCCACTTGATTTGAGGAGTAGGATTTCCTGATGCCACGCACTTTAGTGACACAGAAGGACCTGGCTGAATAGTTTGCCTTATGAAGGAGTATACCAGAACTGGAGGAGTGTCTGAAAACAACAAAATTTGAATTCAGATGGAAAACTATCACAAGTTATTAATGCAGTGCGGCACGGAAGACTTATTTAATTCATCCTATACAGAAATCAAGATATAATGCTCATTTTTCGGGTGATCTGAAAAACTAGTTTTCAATAATTTTTGTCGATGCTTGGAGGCCGGGGACACCAAAAATACCAGCAGATACCTTTTCGTAGCCCTTCTAGTGTGACTCACGTCAGAGAATTTGGTTTTCAATGGTGCTGCCGTATCGTTTCAGATATGTGTTATTTATCTCTCAGGCACAAGAACTTCATTTGTAAAGAAAATGGCTAAACTAACTTATAGGCCTTACGAAAGTACATATCATGCTGAGATTCGTTTCGGACAAAAATTGAGCTACCTGCTTAAGCTGTGTGAACAATATGTTTCTGTTGTGCCGTCATAACATTCGCCTTGTACTACAAACTACTAGTTATGTGCATTTCATGCACATGAAACGCACAAGGAAGTAGGGGGCGACAGGTGGCAGCGCTTGCTGAAAGGACGCCTCGCGGAACAAAGGGAAGGATGTATATTTGGACGGGGAACACCTGTGCTCGGGCTGGGCAACGGGAGGCACCCCAGCAGAGCAGCCGTGGCGTGGGTGGCTACGGGGGAAGACTTGTAGACCCCGTCGGCTTGCTGGCTGGGGAGGCGGAAACGGCTAGATGACGCAGTTCCGTCAGCCGGCCCAGAAAGTATACAAGCGTACCCCAGACAAAAATCCTTCTTCTGGTTCTTGGGCTCGTCCGAAGGACTTCGTGTGAGTTGTGCGCGGCGTGTGGCACTTAGATGTGTAGGCTACGGAGGCAAGGGGCTGAAGCCGGCGTGCATGCGTCGAGACGTGAGGTAAGGCATACTCGCTTGTATGATAACGAGGAAGTCACGGTGCATCACACCGCCGGAGTAGATTTTAATCAGGCAAGCGGTTGTGGAGACCAGTTCCTCCTTGTAACAGGTCAGTCTATTTTTATTGTACAATTTGTATTGTACTATTTTTATTGTAAATTTGTGATTCGGGTGTCGGAGCATATCTGGAATAAAATTCTATATGTTACAAACCGTTCACGTCTGTGAATTCTTATCCCGGCAATGACGCCACACTGTTTTGTATGCAGGAATATGTTACCAACCTAATGCACTGAAATAAATGTATTGAGTAAAATTTTTGTAAATGTTAAAAGATTCTTTCGCAACCTATTTGTGGTTTCCAGAAAAACATATTCAAATATTTAGGAGGAGGTTGATATGCATGCATCACATGACTAATAGGTAACGGATATAGGAGAGATATTACAAACGGACTTCATAAGTGTCCTGTTAACAATTATGTTTGTATTTTTCGATTCCCGCCAGGGTTGCAGCAATTCCACTTCGAAGCGATTTATGGAGAGATCAGTCACGATTTGTCCTATACATTCCGATAATTTCGGATAGCATAGAACTCAAGCTACCTGAAAAGCTCATTAGCAATTGTTGTAAAAGACACAAGAGAAATATTTTCAAAAATGGCAGTGATCCCTGAGGAGTGGTACCACAACTGCGTAAAATACGAGAACTTACCCCCAAGGCGAAGTTCGGCGGTGCCTTGTGCCATGTCGTGCTCGTTCTTGACGAAGCACTGGTACATGCCCTGGTCGTCCTTGGACACGGCCGGCAGCGTGAGCACGTGCGCCGCGCCCGCCGGCCGCACGGGCTGGCCGTCCTTGAGCCATTGCAGCGCGGCGACGGGGTGGCCCGCGGCGGCGCACGTGAAGGTGGCGGGCTGGCCCAGGGCGGCGGTGAGCAGCGGCGGCTGCACGCGCGCCCCCAGCGGCGCGCTCACCAGCAGGCTGAGCTCCAGGCGCGCGCTGCCCGCCGCGTTGCTGGCCTCGCACGTGTAGCGGGCGGAGTGGGCGGGGCGCGCCCGCGGCAGCACCAGCAGCCCGCCCAGGGCGTAGCGCTGCTCGTCGCCCGCCAAAGGCGCGCCGTCCACCTCCCACCTGCGCAGCGACACCCAGCAACTCAACCCTCCACCTTCCACCTGCGCAGCGCCCCCCTCCATCAACTCAAACCTCCACCTCCCACCTGCTCAGCGACACCCAACAACTCAACCCTCCACCTTCCGCCTGCGCAGCGCTACCCTTCATTAACTCAAACCTCCACCTCCCACCTGCGCAGCGACACCCAGCAACTCAACCCTCCACCTTCCACCTGCGCAGCGCCACCCTCCATCAACTCAAACCTCCACCTCCCACCTGCTCAGCGACACCCAACAACTCAACCCTCCACCTTCCGCCTGCGCAGCGCTACCCTTCATTAACTCAAACCTCCACCTCCCACCTGCGCAGCGACACCCAGCAACTCAACCCTTCACCTTCTACGTGCGCAGCGCCACACTCTATCAACTCAACCCTCCACCTTCCACCTGTGCTGCGCCACCCAGCAACTCAAATCTCCCCCATCAATAACTCATCTCTCCACCTTCTACCTGCGTAAGGCCACCGACCATCAACACAGCCCACCCTCGACATAGCGCTGCTCGTCGCTCGTCAGAGGCGCGCCGTCCACCTCCCACCTGCGCCGCGCCACCTAGCAACTCAACCCTCAACCTTCTACCTGCGCAGCGCCACTTGCCATCCACACAGCCCGCCCACGCCGAAGCGCTGCTCGTCGCCCGCCAGCGGCGCGCCGTCCACCTCCCACCTGCGCAGCGCCACCAATCAACTCAACTCTCCATCTACCTGCGCAGCGTCACTCATCCTCAACTCATCTCTCCACCTCTACCTGCGCGGCTCCAACCGCCATCAATACGTGCCCACATGCGTAGCGCCACCCATCAACTCAACTCTTCACCTTCTACCTGCGCAGCGCCATTCGCCATCAACTCAATCCTCCACCGTAACACCTGCGCAGCGCCACCCACCATCAACTCAGCTCTCCAACTCTCTCCTGCTTTACTTCGAAATAACTAAATCATTATCTGTTGAGATACGTTTGTACTATTGAGTGATGCAATATGATTATTTTTTCATTATTTAACTCCGATGTGCATGTTATATGAAGCACCAAATCTGTTTAAGGTATCGGGGAAAACAGGGTCATTATAGAAAATATGTAAAATATAAATCATGCGAAAAATGCTCACATTTAACTTTCACATGCGACTTTCTACAGTTAGTTTTATAACGTTCACGTACTCAACTAAATATCCTAAAATTTAGGCATGATTTTAAAGTAACCGGAAGCTCTGTTTCTTGCTCTCGGTGACGGATTTTTTAGTGTTTCTAGCCACGCCAACAGCTGTTAGTCCCGTAAGTGTAGTGTAATGTTTTCAACGCACGAAGGTCATTCTTCGCTGATGATCAGATTCGACTCCGACCTACACGTTGGCTTGCGGGGTTTCCTCATCCAGGTCATCTTACACCAGCGGGTCACCGCTCCACACGAGAGAAGGTTTAAGCTTCCGAGTGCTTTCCTGACATGTGCGGTATTATAGTGCATGTAAGTGTGTGTGCAAGTAAGGGATAACAAAAGGACAAGGAAGAAGGAAAGATCTCGCTACGTTCATGTCCCATTTGTCAGAGCTAGCATGCACCTGGTGTTGATCAAAGAAACCATGGGCAACTAACGATCAGACCAGTCTTTCGCTACAATTCTGGACAGCGGCTGAATTAGACCTAGCTATCAAGATAGTGTCGAAAATTCTGCAACCGTCAGGACTCGAACCCTAGGATCGCCCGGTCAGAAGCATTGTAGCTACATCAGTTATTGCTCTGAGCCAACTCAGCCGGTCTTCTTGCTCTCAGCGGACGGTGCATCTAAGCTTAACAGTTCGCGACGCAATGAAAGCTGAACGCAAACATACGACTACGGCTGTATGAGGCAATGATTTGACTACGTATGAATAAAAAAATGGATACTATTGCATAATCCTGTTATATTATCTATTCTGTCACTGGTTGAAAATTGCCTGGGATATAAGAAGAGACAACGGGCCGCACTTCATGAAAGAATTAAGACAATTTATACAAACGTTTGGTCTCTTGGAGAAATGATAACTAGTAATTTCGTGAAAGTGAAGGTAGTACTGAGTATTAATTATCAGAACGGCGGTTTTTGGTTATAGGAATAAAAATAATTACTATTAATGCGATCAACTATGTGCCGTGAGAGCAGTGTACTATGGCTACATTCTCGCACAGCGTCCACTGAATGAGTGTCATACTCAATAACCTAGTGAAGGGAAGACCTTTATTCCTTCCCCTGCCTTAGGAAAGTGAACAGAGAGGTTGTTTGCCATTGTCTTCAACTTAATGGATAATAGCATATTATTTACGATATGATTCGAGATTGTATGAGCCCACCAAGCCACAATCATATAGTAAAATCACCCACGATTTACATGGGACTAGCACCTGCAGCCTTCGACTCCGAGGTTTTGGGCGTTGTACGACGGACCCTTACGTCCCCAAAGAAGACATCTGAAGAGAAACGATTTACGAAAACGAGAAGGCGAGTGGCGGAAAACACTGAAAGATTCGTGATGTGTTTTATGCTTACTGGAGATGTTTGACACGTTAAGATGGTAGGATACACTTCAAATGATACACTTAATTTCATCCCAAGTGACGACTCATGAGCACGCACAAATTATAGTGGACATATTAGAGATAGGATATAACAGAAAGATGCAAAAATGTCACTACCGTACCTAGTAAAATAAATTTAATTTTCCTTTCTCTGTGCACTTCAACTGCACATTTGCATTGTATTATATATAATGAATACATCGCATTACACACATAATAATGTACATTAAGCAAACTAAACTCAACGTAAACAACGAGCACAACTAATTGGGGTCACGCATTCAAAATTGTAAACAACAACGTGATGATAGACATTTGTAGAAAACAATTAGTCCGATCTATTTCGTCGGAAAACTCATACATTACGTTCGTCGGAACGAAAACAGGTGTGCTCTTATTAGTATCCCACTTGCAGGCGCATGTTCAGCTTCCTTCCGTCCAGCCCGGCCCCCGCGTAATCGTAAATTAGCCCTTTCCTGCGCGGCGCGTCACGAGAAAATAAGAAAAGCGGGGTCGCGTTCGCGGCGAAAACGAGCGGAACAATATTGACACAGCATTATTTCGAATAGAGCGTCCGGGTTACGGATGCATCGGATTACGCTGCGGGAGTGGGGGAGTGGGCAGACCGGGGGCTGCACCATATTCGCACTGCTGAGCGCGCCCGGGGCAGCCGGCCGGCCGGTCGGTCGGCGCTTCCATTAATTGGGCGAGATTCATGTGGCGCGACGGCGGGACGGGGGTGCGGGGCGGTGGTGCGCAGCGGGGCAGCGGGGCGGGCTGGGGGGCAGGGGCTCCCGCCCGCGGGCGCAAGGCAGGCCGAGCGTGACGGCCGAGAAATGACGACACGACGACGCGCCAACGGGCCTCGTTCATCACAGAAAAATCACTGACGCCCCGCTGATGGATCGCAGGTGTCGAAGCAATAAATTAACTGTCCGCGTCCCGATAAATTTACCATGACGTCCGAATGTGCCGGCAGGCGGTGGGGGCAGAGGCGGGGGTGGAGGTGGCGGCGGCGGTAGCCACGCTCGCGCGTGCTCACTCGCCCGAATTGGTCCTCGGCGCCGCGCCGCTGGCTGGCGAGCGGGCTGCTGGCACTGCCGAGTCGCACGACGGACACAAGTGGGCCACGACCTCCTCTTCCGCCTCGCCCGAGTTCACTCACTTTCAAGGCGATTGGAGATTCCTCTCGAGACGCGAAGAGTACTGCGTGTTCAAGACAGGCCGAGTGCGGTGGTGAAGTGCGGTGAGTCGCGGTGAAGTGCATGTATAAGTTAATGTTTGCGAGTTTTAAGATCATAGGTGATGCGAAGTTGATTGAAGTGCAAAATGACCGGTTGAAAAGGGGGTTCTAAAGCTGCTTCGTCTAACCCGCAAACTGTACACCAGCATCTTCAGAAAATTGCATTAATGAAAAACTGTTCGGAATTTTTCTTACAAAGGCAAAACCGGCATTTTCTATGCTGATACATTTCACTGTATGACACGTTGTATGCCAAAACGTTGAATTTTTAAACGCACGACAAATTGACAAGATTTAAATTCTATGAATATGGAGTCAGAAAAACGACGACTATTATCTGCACCGTCCAGAATGTTCATCTCAGTGAAAATCTATCCCAAGCTAAGCTAGTCGCAGTATTGGGTGTTCCTTAATTAAAAGTTAAAACCACAGTTGCTACAGAATTGCACAGACTTTCTCGTAGTAAAGTTTTCTAATATCATTGGTGTGGACTAGTACTGTACAGTCTTGCCCCTCCTTCTTGCCTGCTGTCATCTATCGCCGCCCAAAGAATATTTTCTGAAATTATCTCAACTTTTCCGTTTCCAAATAGAAGAACCGAAATATTATTTTAAGAATATTAAAGAAGGCTAAAACCTCGCCCCAAATAGAAATTTGTTTTATTGAAAACTTTTGAGCCTTTTTAAGAAAATGGCATTAAGCGTTACTGTAAATGCGAAATTTGAAGCCCATTTTCACAGGAATCTATTGAGTTATCGAAAAACTTAAATTAAAGTCATTTGAAGAACTTTTATTCACAAATGTCAATAATGTGTATGTATTCAATAATGTGCAGATTAACGGCGCCAGAGATATTTAAAAGAAGTTACATTTGTATAATTTTTGGAAAACAAACGACCATATGAAAATAAACTTTACTGCATATTAAACAGTGCAATTAGCACTATTCATTGGAAAAATTTAAAGAAAAAATTGGAACCATTTTTGAAAAAATTGCATTTGAGCGTTTCTGAAAATGCGGAATTTTGAGCTCATTTTAACAAAAAACCGTTGAGTTTTCGAGAAACTTTATCTGACATTCTTTAGAGCACATGTACTCATAAATATAATAATGCAAATAAATCGCCTCTAATGTAAATATTACCGACGTGAGACAAGTCAAAAAATTATGTTTTGTATTTTTTAAAACAAAAGAATATATAAATATGGCGTTTATGTCATCGTACAGGGTTCGTATCGCACTAATTCTCCCAAAAAATTTAAAGAAAATATTTGGAGACGTTTTTGAGAAAATCTTGTTTTTGTAATTTTTTTAAGTTGCAAATATTGCACGCAGTATTGCCCCAAAACTACTTAAATTTCCAAAAAATCGACATGACCTTAATGAAAGAACTATTTATGGACAACAAATTTCAATTGGAGGAAAAATCTGTCTTCAATTTTCTAGTTGTAGGAAGACGTCGAACTTTCAAAGTCAGTCGAAGTCAAACTTTTGTAATTTTCGAAAATTCAAAGTTAACCGTGAAAATCGGACATATGTCACTTTTATAAATGTATTTTACTATATTCTTACAAAAAAAAGAAAGAAAAAATTTTGAGCCGTTTTTGAGAAAATTTTGAAAATGTCCGGGGCGCTTCATGAAAATTATCCCCAAATTTTAAAGAATGTTTTCAGAATTTCAAAGCTTCAACTAGAGCCAGATAAACAGGGTTTCTTCAATTTGGAAAATATCGTACGCGTGGTTTAGGCGCTAGTAGTTTTCATAGACGGACAAACATTTTGAAAAAAAATTGTATCAGGGGACCCCAAAACGTGTATTTCCGTTGAAATGTCGAAATCGATTTTCCGCAGCATTACATAACTTTCTCCATACTCCGTATATACGTATGTATACGAGAAAGTAAAAATTTAAATAACTTTGTCATCGAGAAAAACGGTCAACGGATATTTTGTTTGGCATCTAGCTTTGAACACGTACAGAATGTATGCTAGTAAAACGAATTAACCATTCATAAAGTATATGGAAGCAATGTGAAATAATACAAGGAAACGTGTATTAATAGGCAACTGTTGGTTCCATGGAGGAAGTACTCTTTTAAAGGAGAGGTGTGCGAATTACTTAATAGGGTTAATTTTTACTATCGGATAATAAGGAAACTAACGAACATATTTAATCGCCTTTGGTGTATGTGGACGAATTACGAAAAAGAAAAAAAATTGCAAGTTTTATCTTGTTCAAGTTTAAGCTTGTTTCGACTTAAATGACTTTTCAGACATGATTACTAACCAAATGCTTTCGTTTAAAAAATCATATCGCCGTCTTCTCTTAGTTAAAAAAAATGTTTAAATTATTTTCAGTTTTACTATTCCGAATAGTTGTCCAGCGATATCAAACCCTCGTTTTTGCGTAGATTCATTAAGTCATTTCGATACGCAAGACTCATTCTGCCTTACTTCTGATATTGATATTCTACCGTAAAAAATGTTCTCCAGGAAGGTAAGGTAGGGAAGGCTCTGTTCATTCAACGAATTAATCGTTAGACCTCTTTCATATACGCTGTCACATTAGAAAAAAATATAACTAAAATAGAAAAAGTAGTTGTGGCATGTGGTATCGCGTCAATGGCAACGTTACAACGTTACATGATTCCCGGAATCCCCCCCCCCCATTTTCTGGAGGATTGAAGGTCAGGTGCGGAGCATGTCGCGCTAATGCCGTTTACAATGTTCCCAAACATTTTCTTGAAAGTAGTTTCTTACAAGGTGTAAGTTAAGAAAATTGATATCAAGGGACTAGTCAGTGAACTGAGAGAGTCTGTTTACATGGGTACGATTTACATGGAACATATGGATTCAGTATCCGTTCCGAGAAAAAAATCGGTCGTTGAGTGGGGTGGTGGTTTAATGGGGGTGGTATCAGAGAGGTTTCACTGTATATGTAAAAGCGAACGGCCCAATCGAGATAATTGTCGAAAATAGATGTATGCGAATCAGAAAGAGCAGTGAAGCATACTACAGACATTAGCCAGATAAAGTGCACATTAGCTAATAAGAGGCGACTTGGATAGGTGAAGTACGTTACAGACACGAGGAATAACGGAGTATGTGATAAACAGTGATCATATTGCTGATGGGTCGTTTCTAAGGCTTGTGAGAGGCAAGTGTACTGTTAAGTTTCACTGTATCAGTCGTATATTGCCATTAACAAAATATCACCTATCCTAACCTTGATAGGCGGTATTGTGTAAATAGATATCTCCGTTGATGCTTCGCTCCTTTTTTCCCATGTGGTGCGGTGGGAGAAGAGGTTTCGGACTTCGGCGATTTACAATTAAAAAATCTTGAGTACATGTATCGCACAATATCTAACGCATTTTTAGCCGAAAAACTTCTCGCCAACTCACAAAGATGCCTTACACTCGGATGGTGATTTTACTTTAGTCACCGTTCTTCTGCTAATACTGACATTAAGTGGATGATGTCCAAAATGATTCGTTCATCGTGACTCACAAAGCTGTATCCAAATCGTTTGGCGCATTAACCGGCTAGTCCTAATAGTAGTAATATTTCGGACATTATCCATAACATACAATAACCACGACGCACGATATGCCATATTATTGGCTGAAACCGAAAAATATTCCACGTTTCCTTTGTGAACATCTTTTCACGACGATCCACTCGAGATGCAATGCGTGCTTTTGCATAAAAACTGAAGGAGAGTGCTGTAGTATACTACTGAAGGTTGGAGCGATGTGGATTCACTCATGCGACTAATAGTACTGTAATCTTCAAAATGTAATAAATAAAAACCTTTTTCGCTGAAAAGAAATAATTTTAGCTCTAATATTACCTTCTTTACAGACTTTAATCTCGTTCATCATCCTTTTCTCTGAAATTTCCTAGAACCACCCTTCTCCTGATCTTTTTATTACGCATTAGTTTCACATCCCATTTTCTCAGATCTCGTGTGTCTCCCTTTAAATCAACATTTCAATACAAGTGAACAGTGTCATTATAATAATGATATTTTAATTGTGGCGTCACATGCTTACCTGTATGGATCACAAATGAAATCTCGAGATCGTGTACATTCGTCTCAAAGGTAATGGTGAGACAAAGGAAAGCGATTGCCTTTAGTTCAGCTTAAAAGAAATCTCTTGCTTCTGCTACGAAACTTTCCTTGATCTCATTTGACACTGTTCGGTTTTGTTTCTAAGGTCGCAATAGTAAAGATGTACTAAATGCTCTACTTCTATGACGAGGAAATTTTATTATCACTTCACTGAAATTTACTTCCAGAGATTTTATATCCAGAGAAAGTGAAACTGTTCGAGCAGTTTTCCATATATTACGTGTTTCGACGTCCATCACTCATGAGAGTGCTATATTTAGGAAACATGGGGTGAATAAATTACGACATTAATGAATACACAAGGAAATGTATGAAAACGAATCTGCGGAATCACAATTCTATGACTCCCGAACATTGAAATAAAACGGAATATGGGGCAAAGAACTGCTTTGAAATGGATCTATTGAGGGAACTTGATTTCTAATACCTTAACAAGGTACAAGCACCGAGATGGCCCCAGGGGTAACTTCGAGAAAATATTTCAAAGTCCAAGACCTTGACGGGACGAAGGGTTAGCTCGGCGTGAGGCCCAGGGAACTAAAGTGGGTCAATTTCGCTGCGTAGATACCAGTTGAGCGGTGTGACGTACTGGGATTCAAAAACACAGACAAGTGTTTCTGAGAGAAAATATTTACATAAATTTTTTTCACAAAAAACAACAACATAAATTTACAAACATTAAAAAATTTTCGGCAACCTTTTCCCCCCTTAGCCGCGAAAACCCCGCGACCGTCCCTACGCCTACAGCCCAGTGCCACTGCTCTTACGCAGGTGAGCAACGCGTAGTGTGATGCTGTCGGACGCTCAGTCTCTTAACTACAGTTATTACATGAAGTAACACCGAACCGGTCTTCGCCTGGAAGAACGTGTGCTTCGAAAGCACCGGAAATATCGCCCAGTCTTTCGACTTTTAACATATCCCCTGTGGGCGCAGTCGACCCTGCGTTAAGTACCCTGAGGGCTCGCCCCTCCCCTCGGCGCGTCCATGCTGTCTGGCGTCCAGAAGGTTCGACGACCAGCCTTCTCCAGGGGTCTTCTTGCACCATCATCCCAGACTCACCACTAACCTTTTTCATATATATATATATATATATATATATATATATATACATATATATATATATATAATTTCATTCATAGGTTATTTTAGAGCGGGGCTTTCCTGACGCCCCCTCCCCCTGCCGTCCCTCTATTCAGAGAAGGTTTGGCCCCTGGCGTCGTGGAGGCGACGCCAGGCTCGCAAATCAGGAAAGATAATACCAAACGCCCCCATCCCGACAGCATCCGCCTCAAACCTGCGGGTGTAACGGTTTCCTCCAGTCAGACTGGCTAGAAATCGTTGCCACGACGCCACAGAGGTTATATGTGGCCCGGTACGATTTCGCAGACATACATTCTCCTGTACGATACAAACTCATATATCAGGAGACCAGTCGGGGATTTAGAGATTGTCTCGGGTCGAGTGGTGGCTCGTCATCGGAGATACCAGGAGGTGGGAAGCACAAGCCGATATGTAGACCGGGAGCGGTAGCTCAGTGCATCAACTGATGTCACTGCAGTGCCTCTGACCGGGAGGTCCTAGGTTCGAGTCCTGACGGCGGCAGTATTTTCGACACTAGCTTTCCAGCTAGGTCGAATTCCTGGGTCGTGTGCCTGGAGGAGAATTCTAGCGGCCGGCTGCTCTGATCGGTAGTTTTCCGTGGTTTCTCCGATCTACACCAGGCGAATGCCGGAGCAGTACCCTACCAAACGGGCCACCGACCACGCGCGATCTGTCCCTCCTCTTCCTTGTCCTATCCTCTCCCCTCACACTCACACTTACACTAACATGCACTACACTACCACATATTCCGGGAGAACGGTCGGGAACTTACAGCTTTTCCAGGCTGGGGCGGTGTCCCGCTGGTGGGAGAGCCCTGGTTAGTGGTAAACCCCACTAGCCGACGGTAGGTCGGCGCCGGATCTCGCCACCCAGCGGGGAAAGATCATCGCCATCTCCCGAGAAAAAGCATGCACTGCACTAACGGGACTAATGACCAAAGCAGTTGACGCGCCCGGAAACACGTAAAAATCAATCAATCAAAACCGATATGTAGGTCTCCCTTCGACAATCCACGCATCTCAGCCGGGAACGAACCAGCGCACTGGAGTTTCGGAGGCCAGTCAGCTAACAACTCACTGAGAACCATGCATATGATTATTTTTTTACATTTTTTCAATATTAATGTAAAGCACAGTACATTGGCAGGGCTCTCATTTGTACTTACTTCATGTGAAAAGGTTTCGGATATGATTATGGCCGAACAACAGGAATTAAAAGATTTTGAACACTGAATGTTAGTTGGAGCTAGACGCATGGAGCAATTCCACTTCAGAAATCTTTAACGAATTTATTCCGAGTGTCAAGAGTCTCCCGAGAGTACCTAATTTTCGGCATAACCTACCACGGACAACGCAGTGGCCGACGGTTTTCAGTTAATGACTGAGAGCAGTGGCGTTAAATGCACGATTGGCAGTGTTCACAGAGAAGCAATACTGCGTGAAATCGCAGAAATCGATGTGGGACGCACAACTAACGTATGCGTTAAGACATTGTGGTGACGGCTTTAATGGGCTATGGCAGCAGAAGACCCACTCAATTGCCTCTGCTAACACCACGTCAACGCCTGCAGCGCATCTCCTGGGCTCGTGACCATATTGATTGGATCCTAGTCTGGGAAACCGTGGCAGGGTCAGATAAGACCCGATTTCAGTTGGTAAGAGTTGTTAGTGCTTGAGTGTGGAGAGCTTGGAGACCATTTGCAGATTTAATGGTCTTCATCTTCCCAAACAACGTTGGCTTTTTTTTTTTGGATAACAATGCACAATAAATACGTGTTCGAGACATAAGCGAAAGTAAAAGAAGGGCATTTAAATATGGAAGGAGCTTGAGTTGTCCACTGTTTGCACGTGCTCTATAATGAAGCCAACGAACCGCAAACGTGTAGGGAAGTGATGCATGCTCACCTGCAGTCTGGCGGCGTGTGCGCCTAGGGAAGCGTAGGTACACGTTCACTTGTAGAAGGGCAGCGCGGTCGCGTGGGGATAGGCAGGGAGGAGGCAGGTGGCGCTCACTTGTAGTCGGCCGACGGGTGCGCCTAGGGAAGGTAAGGGCATGACGGGCGCGCCTAGGGATGGGGCGCGTGGACCACCTGTAGTGGGGTTGCGGATTCGCGTAGGGAAGAGCAGAAAAGGGGCGGGAGGCGCTTCCTGTGGGATGGCGGGTGCGCGAAAGAAAGGGACGGATGGCGCTCACCTGTAGTTAGGCTTCGGGTGCCGTAGGGAAACGGTGAGTGGCGCTCAGCTGTAGTCGCGAGGCGGGTGCACGTAGTACAGGGAAGTGGCGAACGTAGCTTAGCTGAAGCGAGTGTGCGTAGGGAACGGAAGGAAAGGGCAGGGAGTGTGGCGCTCAACTATAGGCCGGCAGCGGGTGCGCTTGGGGAAGAGATGGGCTGGGGAGCGTGGAATGGCGCTCACCTGCAGTCAGGCAGCGGATGCGCGTATTGTAGGCTAGAGGCGGGTGGTGCTTAGCTGAAGACAGGCAGCGGGTGCGCGTAAGGAAGGAAAGGGCAAGGGTCGGGTGTCGATCACTTATAGTCGGGCGGCGGATGCACGTGTGGAAGGAAAGGCAAGGGTCGGACAGCGCTCACCTGTAGTCGGGCGGCGGGTGCGCGTGCAGCGCCACGCACGGCAGCACCACCAGCTGGTCGCGGCGCGCCTCCAAGCTGAGCAGGCGCTGGGTGAAGCGCATAGGGAAGGGAAGGGAAGGGGCGGCGGCGCTCACCTGTAGTCGGGCGGCGGGTGCGCGTGCAGCGCCACGCACGGCAGCACCACCAGCTCGTCGCGGCGCGCCTCCACGCTGAGCAGGCGCTGGGTGAAGCGCATAGGAAGGGATGGGAAAGGAAGAGGCAGGTGACGCTCACCTGTAGTCGGGCGGTGGGTGCGCGTGCAGCGCCACGCACGGCAGCACCACCAGCTCGTCGCGGCGCGCCTCCACGCTGAGCAGGCGCTGGGTGAAGCGCATAGGGAGGGATGGGAAGGGAAGAGGCGAGTGGCGCTCACCTGTAGTCGGGCGGCGGGTGCGCGTGCAGCGCCACGCACGGCAGCACCACCAGCTCGTCACGGCGCGCCTCCACGCTGAGCAGGCGGGGTGCGCGTGCAGCGCCACGCACGGCAGCACCACCAGCTCGTCGCGGCGCGCCTCCACGCTGAGCAGGCGCTGGGTGAAGCGCATAGGGAGGGATGGGAAAGGAAGAGGCGGGTGGCGCTCACCTGTAGTCGGGCGGCGGGTGCGCGTGCAGCGCCACGCACGGCAGCACCACCAGCTCGTCGCGGCGCGCCTCCACGCTGAGCAGGCGCTGGGTGAAGCGCGGGGGCGCGGCGCCGCGAGGCTCCGTCACCGCCAGCTGCGCGGCGCCGGCGCTGGCGCGCGTCTCGCCCGACAGGCGGTGCGTGACGCGGCAGTGGAAGCGCGACGCGCCGTCCGCCGCCGCCGCCACGCGCACCACCAGCTCCCCGCTCGGCAGCATGTGCAGCTTCCCGTCTGCGACAGGACGTGAGCGCGCGCGTGCACAGGATAGAAACAGCTTGTTAGGTACTTGGCGGTCCGCCGGTTTTTCTGCGCCAGTTACGTCTCCCGCATCCCCAGATTTTGCCGACAAAATGCAGGAAACATCGGATCGATGAAACGGCTTGTTCGTAGGTATTTACACTAACAATTGAAACATTGAATTACGTAGGAAGTGGTTCATATCGACAGTTAATTAACGACACACAGGAATACAGTACTCTGGTTTTAATCAAGCACTAAGTAATTTCGCTTTATTATATATATATATATATATATATATATATATATATATATATATATATATAATGTCCTATAAATATACACTATAAGTAAGCAGAATAATGCAGAAATTATTTCCACTTCACTGAAAAAAATAAATAAGAATGTTAGTGTACATATAAGTAAATTCATTGTCTGTGCACGTCTTCTAGAATTCAGAGGAAAATACAATTATTCCAACTATCGTTCTCCATATTGTCGCGGCAGGAAGAATTATTCCTTCACGAAGGACATGATGAGAGATAAGAGCTCCAATTTATTGCTGATTTACCCGTGAAAATAGATTTTATTACATCGGAGCGAATATTTTATTAACAATCCTTGCAAAAAAACGCTCGTTTTGTTCTATATACAAAATTCATGTAGTATATGGCTTAGGGTAGGGATCTCAGAATTTTGAAAACGTACACAGAATTTACTCCTCCCCATAGCACGTCACACGCAGCTTTTAACTATTTTTGACGTAAAATAAATAAATGAGTAGAGTTGTGAGTGTGCCATTCTATTACAGAATTTAAAACAACCTATGAAAAAAAGGGTGGTTTGGCAATGAGAAGTAAATGAGAACAGTGGCTTCAGTGTCAACAAAGATATTACTCTCGTTGCAAAGCTGAAGCTATTTGAGCTCACAACAGAAAGAATAAATGAGGACTGGGGAAACAATAATGCCACAACGCAGTCAATTTGATTCCGGCGATCTCATTTACAATGCGTTGGTGAAAAGGAAGCTGGAAAAAATTGGTTAAACTCTTCTATACAACAGATGCTGTTATGAAACTTAATTTGTGAGTGACTCAAGTTTGAAAACTCAACACCTTCATAATGGAATAATTCATAATTTATATTGTTACGTTTAAATTGAAGGAAATTTCGGTAACTGATTTTTCAATCGTTTTATCATTGTCATTCTTCATTTATATAATTCCTGTCATTGTTTCAGCATTTCTTTGCCTTAGGGCATTGCATATCGGGATTTACAAGCTGTTATGAAAACTGTCTTATAATTTCGTAACATACAGCGGAAAAGTAATTCTACTCTGATGAAATCACAGAACATGTTCTTGAGCCAATTAACTGTATTTGTGTGGCGGTTTTGCGACCTTTTTTCCGTGACCCCTACGGCAAAAGCTGAGACAGACGTAGAACAATAACGCAATAAGTTCTCTAAAGTCGCATGCAGTTTTCCCTTTTAGAAGCTAAACATGAACACAAATTTATGAAGAAAGAGAGAGCTTCAGTCAGCAACTCATATACATTAGTTCTAAAAGTTGCGTCGTTCTAAAAGTTGCGTGTTTAACGATTTTGTTTGTAGTAGAACTACGTAAAATCATCTGGAATTTATCTCCGGAACATGACAGGGACAACCCACCTGAGCGAAATATATAGCAGGTTATATTGCTCTACGCTCAGCGCAGCGAACAGAAATTCCAATTCTCTTATTACTTCGAGATCCATAATTCCTAGGTACTTTATCAAATGAAAAGTATTTCAAAATTCGAAAGATACCTGGCAGCTGAAACACAAATGTTTTTATTCAAAATGTAGGTAGTACAAAAACTTTCAGCATACTGTAACATCATTCCGTGTGGATTAATTAACGTTTTTAGAGTAGCAAATACTTCAAAATTAAAAGCGTATTACGTTGTATAGACGAATAAAAGCTAAATCATGAATAATGTCATTATGCTATTATTCCCTAGCTACATAATATCGTAAACAGATACATAAAAACACATTAGTAAATGTATATAAATCAAATTGCTTTGCAAATATGTGCAATGCAAAAATACAAGACAACGTTATTTCAATGTATAGCAATACTCCGTTTTGTTGTCAGAAAAATTCACATATAGCATGTTATCTCATACTGCTTTTCGTCCTCATACGAGGTTTAAGACACGTTACTCATAAGTGTTTGTATTGCATATAGTTAGTAGAATGGCTACATTTTATGTACATTCTCATTACATATTATAGTACGACATGACAAAAATAACAATACCAAATCCGTACCGGAAAATTGATAGAAGAATCTAACGTTAGATTGAAATGAACACATTTTTGAAAGTTGAAATTATTTTGTTTCACATTACATAGAAACTAGTCCACGCACTTTGCTGAAGGTTGAATTTACGAATACTAGTTTCTCAAATATCTATTAGCATAAAATCCCTATTACTCATAAATACAATGGACTTCAGAGAGGGAAGAGCATAGGATGTATTAAGGTGGTTAGAGCGAGATACGTGTTATGTTTAACATGCCTTTTTTATTGTACTAATCGAAAGATGAGGGGTTTGTCTATGTTCTGGTAAAATTTGAAACTGTTTCACTGTCTAGTTTTTGAGAAATGAGACCGTAAAGTTTGTCGTTTTAACATGGGCTCTTATGGCGACCCGACTGAGCCGACCAGAAATTTTAAAATTGTGGGAAAACTAGCTTTTGAAAATGTCTTAAAAAACTCTTCCTTACGTAGCTAGCATCTCGAAGAATCAACATGCGCAATTTGAAGGACATCTACCGTCTCAAATAGGAGATATACGCAAAATTGTAAGCCCTAAATCACTCCAAAGAGAGACATTCGCGCGCTTTCTACAGGGACGGGCCGGTAACGCCCAACTCGGCAACACTGTGCGCGTAGCGCGCTTCATTCAAATTGAGTGACAAGTCTCCGGCAAGAGTTCTTACATTCCTCTGGGTCTTCTGGGCCCAATTAAAAGATCCTCACTCCTGGAAAACATTGCCTTTGTATATAATCAGATATTTAAATTCGATGGATAAAAGCATTTGTGCGTTCTGAATGAAAAACTCAATTCTGTTAATATTCCAAATGATCACGTCTTTTCTTTTATATTATATGAGCTATATAAACAATCTTGTATGCAATGAAAAACTATGAATGATAGGCCCGCGCACAGGATTAAGTCCTCAGCGGAATAATGTATATTTTATATTTATATTATTTGTATTTATACAGTCTGCAATAAATATATAAATCACTTTGATCAAGAACACCTAGAGGTGTAAGCTTCCTGTTCTACTGGGAAAATGGAAAGGGTTTATGGTGATGATTCACTGTGATTCAACTTTATGAGCAAATGGGTAATTTTGAGAGTTTATAGAAATATTTATACATTTATTATAGCATTATTTCAGTTTGAGCTCTATAACAGCTTTTTTCATTTTAGATCCTGAACAATGATTAATTATTTGAAAATAATTCATATTCTCTTTTTCATTATATGAGATACACAGTGGATACTGGACTCGAAGCAACAAACTTTTGCATATGTCAGCACCTCAATCAGTAGAACTACTGGGGTGAGAATTCAATTCACAATGGTATTAGAAATTGCTGGTATTAATTTCAACCATTCAAGGTATAAATGTAGAGCTGGATTTCCCTACTAGCAAAATATGAAAGCTTGGGACTCCTTTCCCTGTGCCTGGATTTTTGAAAATAAATATTCTTAAAAACTTCAAGAAATGTTTTTATCTGAATAATAAGCAGTCAAATATTTTATTGAACCATAATATTGAATTTAAAAATAAATTGAATGAAACAATAAGAAACGAAACATGCATTTATAAATGAGAAATTGACAATGGAACTTTCAATTTTTAAGCTATTTGTTAATTTACATTTATGTTTGTACATTGATTTATCTTATCATAATTAGTGATTTTTAGTTAAAGTTTTTTTCTGGAGTGCCCAACACAGTATTATGCTTCAAGACCCACTGTGTATAAAACCAGCCAAGGGTAAATTGATTGAAATAGTAAGAGGAATTATAAATTCAATCCTAGGTAGTATTAGTATTTTAACAGAAATCCCATTTCTCTGTAGCACTATTTTGTCAAACCCATTGCACTCCCAGCACAGTAGTAATGTATTTTGAATGGGTTTCCTGTCTTATTTACAAAAACATTTAAATCCATTTTCATGAAGAACAACTATTACAAAAGACCATTTCATATGGAAATCTCTTTTCCAGATTTTATCTCCAATGATACATCTTATTACTGAGAGTCTAAACGATACAACTCAGATTTATTTGATCCAGTGATTTCATTTTACTATCTTTAACTTGGTACTACTTTACACAATAATCTGTATCAAAGTTAATATCTTTAACATTATATCAAATTACACTGAAAACTTTTAAATCAGCAAATAGCTTCTACTCATTACTTTTTACTGCTGAAAATATGGTACTTTGCAATTGCAAAATAGTTCTAAAATTTCAACCAATCAAAAGCTATTAAAACAAAATTTGATCCTTCAGTTTCATTAGAAAATCAAAAATAAAATTATTAGAGGAATATCAGAAACAATAGTTTGGGATAAGGAAGAGTTGATGATTAGGATATCTGTTAACTTACAATATAAAACTATATACAAGATTGGAGAGAATCAAACTACTGATCATTTTGTTAAGCAATCGAATAAACTATCATTGGCTCAGGTAATTAAAGAAATAAAAATTAGAGAGATACAAGCATTGAAAATATTTGAAAACTTATTATGTCACTGTGTGACATTGGGAGGAATTATTTTACTTTACTGACCAGAAGCAATCAAAGGATTCATTCCAGCATTTGCTCAAAGTATCCTGGAAACTGGACAAAACCAGGACCGGAATGACTGTTACATATCAATTGGCAAGAAAAAACAAAATGACAATATGAAAAAATAATAATGACTATAAGAAATTACAATATGAACAAACACTAAATACACACACACATAATTTCCTCAACGGTTCTGGGAAAGTTTCTCTTCCAGAAATCTCATGACTGTTCAAAACACGTGTGTTTTTTGTAATACGTGGTTTGCCATTGACTTGGACGCCAAGGCAAATGGCAACACCCTTCCTGCCATTCATCTTGTACTCATTGACAAGTTCTTCAATTGTGATTCCATGGCCAGCCATCTTACCCAACATGAACTTGGAGAGCCCCATACTGCGCATGCACAAAAGTTGGCCCAGATTCTCTTTCCTGCGCTTACTAACGATTTGTTTCCTAAAGAAGGAGTGAAGGATCAATGAGTTGTCTTGGGAGCATGCACTTATTGAAAGTTTGGTTCCCACATTTTGCAGCAATTTGTATTACTTCTGCTTTGGATCCAAAGCCAGTGGTCTCAGTGTCCACCAGAACAAACCTGCACATGTCATCAAAAGGTCTCTTGTCAGGAATCCAATCGGTACTTGTTGCAACAGCAACTGCTCTTTCCATTGTTGATGCCATATCTGGTACATAGGTGTATCCTTCCTTCTTTTGCAGCCCTGCTGTCTTACAAGACTTCTGGGCTTTCAGAAAAAGGCGTCTTCCCTTGAATTTTCTTAAATTCTGAAAACTTGCCTAGTTCTCGCGCAGTTGTTGTTGCCTTTCTCTATATTTTCGTGTGACCCCTCCAGGAGACAGTCCTGCTGCCTTATGAATTTGGACATGACTTGATCCCAGAGTTTTAGTGTTAACAGCACAGCTCACACGGACGTGATGGGCATAAGAATTCGCATAATGAATTCTTTTGCTGGCCTTTGCCGCACACATGCTGTTAAAAGATTCATTCTGTTGGGAAGATGCACCTGGAGCTATTTGAGCTGTCTTTGCAACCTGCGATGCCAACAGAATATCAAAGTCAGCACGCCATGCTGCACACTGGAAAGGTTTGTCTCCTGGAAGGACTTTGAAAACATAAGAAGGGTTATCCTTCGCTTTGCACCACTCACCACACATACCATGCTCTCCAAAGGTGTGAGATGAAATGTGAATGGCGCTCTTGAGGTTTGTCACATCGTCCTTATTCTGGGCTATCGCGTATGAAAAGCACCTTTTGAGATATTTAATTGTGCCGTGGCTGAGGAACGTGTGTTTCTTGGCAGCCAAATAGAGCATGTTGCTGAAATTCTTTATGTTGTGTTGTGTTATCAACCCACTTTTCCACAACATGTGGAGTTTCCTTCTGGACTGCAGCGATTGTAGAAGAGTCTTCATCCCCTACCAAAACACCAACTCTAACACTAGCTTCTTTAAAAACCGGGTTTCTTGCAATCAAGTTCACTGCACAGTTGGGCTCCATAGCCTTTGAACTTCCACTCCACTTCTTTCTGCAGAAGTGGTCGCTCGGTGGGTGCCCCCAGCTACACAGGGCACATCGTGTGCTTAGTGTGTCAAAGGCAATTATTTTCTGTTTGGTAGCCAATGACTGATCCTTGTCCTGAAACACAAAATTCGCAAACTCAATGAATATTATATAATATAATTTTTTACCATTATATAAATTGTTTAAGTTACTTTTATAATAGGTTAATAATGTTTTGTGCAAAAAAATTACCATTGGGACTGTCATGGCAACGACCATTTCCACGTTTGCACCATCCAAAATCGTATGTTGCAATTATTTCAACATCCGAAGCAATAGGGTCATTGGACTCATCAACGGATGTACTTCTTCGTACGGGTGTTCTAAAAAATGAATAAATTATTAGATGACAAATCAACTGAAACGAGTAGTGATTAAAATAAATACGCACAAAGTAATATGACCCTTCCAACATTTCATTCATCACTTAAAATGCTCAAATAATAAAAGAGAAAAGATAGTGGATAGATGGAAGAGTGCAAGTATTCAATAATAATATGTAATATGAAACAGCAAAATTGGTTAGTAAATTACCGATATATATAAACAATAACCTACATATTACAGATATGAATTCTCTTCTTTTTCTTGATGTGAAATGTTTAATTGTGTTTGTAATAAGCAAATGTTTACATACAATGTGAGAGAAAATTCCGAGAGACATGTGCAATATACATCAGAACTATACTCCATGTTATGGTGTATAGTCAGACCAGATATCATGAACAGCTAAGAATTTATGTGTATTGCTATTTCATAGAATAATATTTCAGTAAGCATTCAATAACATTTGGATGTTATTAAATCAAATAACTAATATATTTCTTTGATAAAAAAGTATGCTTTTTCAAATACTTCTAAGAAAAAGAAAGATTGCCTTCAGACATTAAATTTTAAAAAAGTTGACAAAATTGAGTAACTGTTTGTATCTTATATTATATCAAAATATATAAAATGCTCCATTGCAACATCTTATACAGTAAAACAGTAAGGCATAACAATGAATAACCAACCACATGGTTAAAAAGAAGTTCAATACGCTTCCTAATATAATAATGTCCTAATTATAATTAGCTGTTTGCCTGTAAAATAAAATTAAAAATATGAAATTCCTAGAGCTTGAATGAGAGCAGCAGTAGTAGTAGTACAAAACATCAAATACAAATCAGAATTCAAATAATGATTGACCTGAATTTCAACAAATTTGGAAACTAATAGAAATTAGTAATATATTTGAGGCTAGTATGTGAAATAAAATAAAAATAAATGGAAATCAGCAATGAATGTGTTGATAAGCATAATATGAAAAATATTAAACAAGTAAACACTGCTTACCCCAAAGACAGAGTGAGTTCCTTCTCTTGCTGTAAAGCATTCTTGCAGGATTCTTCTGCAACAGCTACCACAGCAGGGGCCACACGTGATTCAGCACGCTTTATGGTTGAACGTGTTATCGGAGGAATATTCATGGCCGAGAGACAGCTATTGAATTGTTCGTGAGCAATTCCTGAATCTAAGCAACCTGTAACATCGATTATTCAATACTAATGATGGATAAACAGTATAATACTACATTGCATAAGATGTATAAGCTGTATTCTTACCTAAAGCTTCTTTGCAATTGATGGCATACACAGGATAAAATGCTCCCGAACTGGTATGCACCTGAGAGGAGCTCATCACTTCCTTCACTTCACAACAAATCTTGCACCGAATGCAGAAAAGTGAAGCCAAACTGAAGCCAAACCACGTTGGATTTCCTTTTCCATGAAGCGAAAACTTAGAGGAACATCGCACGTATCGCACCACATGGTTTCAGCAAGCAACTGAATATCTACAATTCGTCCCCCCACGTCTTCTACATACTCCTCTCCATTTTTCTTTGAATGTTTCTTCATACGATGCCTTTCTTGAAGAAGCGTAGAACACTTTCGTCTTCTCTCAAATTCAGCTTTGGAAACAAATCTTCCTCCACTGCGCTCAGACATTGTTTACCGCGTGTCGACTAGGCACCAAACAGTACAGAAACAGTATTCAAAGTGAATGAAAACAAGGACAATTTGAAGCAGCATGAGCTCTGCGCAGGTATACCAATATCACAGACATTACGGCGTCGCCTAATTTACCAAAGACATTTCGCGATACTCAAGATGAGGAGATTTCGCCCATTATTAGTGATCACTGTAAAAAAAATATGTAGATATATGTCTATAATGTTACTTTTTATAATTTTGATCTTGTTAATGGTCAAATAGTGCTTTTTTATATTCAATCTTATGCCTCAATTTTTCATTCTTTGGTTACGCGATCTGTTGGTACTAGTTAAAAAACTAGTCAACGATAGGTCTTTATATAATATTGAAATATTTTTATTTTCTATCTATACAACAAAATTAATTCGTATAATTAAATAAAACTCTTAATAGGAATCCCTGGTTTGTTTCTACATGTTTCACAATACCCACATGTCTCACAAATAATTATTGTTGAATGTAAAATGGACTCTCTATCTACTAGGGAATATCTCGCTCTAACCACCTTAAGCAGTGAAGCTCCCGGCAAACGCAAGAATGAGAAGATGAGAAAGTAGCACGGAGTCAGCAAGCTCCCCGAGGGTCGCCTTCCCGTCCACTAGAGCTGGGAACGAGTCGGCGCGTACGCCACTCACGTACAAGAACGGATATTGAGAAGGAGCTCATCCATTTCTCGTTTCGCGATGAAGTCGGGGAGGAACTGCCCTTCCGATCGCATCGAAGAGATACAGCGGTGCAATCGACACATTATGCGTCACGTGTTTTCTCCGTCCAGGCGCCGTCGACAGGCGCTCTTGCATGCTGCCACTCCGCGTGTACAGACACGCTACGAGCATTTGCCATCAGCCGTAGAATGAAGCACGGTGGCCATTAGTTTCAAACAACACTCCGCTAACTTTGAATCAGGTTGCTTAAGGGTTAGATGTTTGCAAACGATATCAAAAATAGAATGATTCTCCTTAATAGACCTACGATTTCGTGTGATATCATCGGTATGCAAGAGAAATGATACATAAAGATGAAACATAGCCTGTCTACTATTAAGTTTTTTGTTAATAAAAGTTCCAATAATTTCTTTTTGTAGACAGTCCAAAATACATTTATTAAAACACAAATGATTTTTACATTCAAAGTAGAATCTTGTACAAGAGCCACGATATTCTTGTACAAGATACTACTTTGAATGCAAAAAATATTTGTGTTTTAATATATATATATTTTGGACTGTCTATAAAAAGAAATTATTGGAACTTTTACTAACAAAAAAGAAATGATACATCTAAAAAAATGTCATTTTAAAGGAGAATGGGTTTATTTTGAGAGAAGCCACATATTCAGCCACACTTTTATATCCTTCAGAGAAGCCACACTTTTATATCCTTCTATCTTACTGACAAAATCAACTGTTTGTAGTTGACATTTTGAAACTATTTTACAGCTTAAGTTCACATTTACAACACGTGGATATAAAAATGAAGAATTTCGTTGTTCGGTATCGGTGAATCCCCTTGCGTGTTCCGGAATCCTGTCCAAGGAATTCGCGAAGGAATTTCATCTCCATTTTCCACGTTGATTAATGAAGAGAGAGCAGGTGGCTAATTACGAGGTAACAACACCTACAAAACTCACACAATATGTCGATTTGAGTGGCCGAAGCATTTGGAACGCTCACCCACTCGACACTTTGATCCGAAGCGTTGCGAATAGAAGCGGCGAAAATCCGCCCTCATCATAGTTGCCCTTTGTCGTCAAGAGCCTGGCATTGTATTTACCTCAGAACTGAGGAAAGCTAACGTGAGAATATGTGTGTCATGCGAATAGAGGAAGTATCAAAATAGCTTCTAGCGCACTACACTAGAATAATGTACCGTATGACATGTTCAACTATAATTAGTATTTAATTAAAAACCAACTCTTCCAACAGCAATTCGCAGTGATACCTCAATGAAATAGTTGATGCATATAGATGCATTTCTGCATAAATAATACTGACAAGGCTTGCTAAGTATTTATTTTTATTTCTTCACCAGTAACTCATTATGAACCTTGTGCGATACGTTGGTAAGTAATTTACAATTTGATTAAATGTATTTTATTACAGAAAAAATACATAAAATAGTGGTTTTCATATAACAGACGCATCGGGTGAATGCTAATTTTGGGGTTCAAAACTTGTCTTCAAATGTTTCAATTTAGTCGTTCGCGTTGGGGATTTTGTTTGCCGAGTTGTAATGTACGGCTAACAGAAACTGTGAGATTTTCGGAACAAAGCGAGAAGATTGGAGGAAAATTGGACGGAGAACGTAGTGATGCTGGATTCTCTATGTACTTGTTGGAAATTTGGAACAAACAGGGTTGTTTTATGGTGTGGAGGATTTCGTTCTGTAAAATTTGAATTTTAGGGCATACGAGAAGCCCGTTCGTAATCGTATACGTAATTGATGGGGTGATGACTTATGAAGAAACAAACATTAGGATTAGGAACATGAATAACAATAGCGATAAAAATAATGCTCAAATAACCCTGGTAGAATTTAAGCAGATAATATATCTCCAAAATGGAGCAATATATCCTATTTCAATTATATATTCGGATACAACTCATACGTGTTTGAATAATGATAAATAGTATTACTGCTTCATTTCATTTGTTTTAATATTCCACGCCTAGGAAATAGTGCTTAACGACAAAGCAAACTTATAACAATGATCAACACCATTTTTGTGACTACTTTCTTTATATGAATGTATCTTCTTTTCCACTAAACTGAAGTATATTCAATGATATAATGGCCTTGATTGCATATCTAGGTCTTACCTATGTTCCTTGATTGTTCGGTAAATTCTTTCAGTAAAAAAGAAAAGAAACATAAATTCATAAAAAAGGAATTTTTTGTATGTTCAACCACTATTGCAGATTATATTTGTTCAACGCTTCTTCTTTTACAAAATTCTCAATGGCTCAAAATTATTCAATTCCTATTAAACTGAATACATCAGCTTAGTATGAACTTGAGCCTTTGAACAATGCAACTCTATATCCACTTCTGGAAAGACATTTTGAAATGATTGATTATGTTTTATTCCAATGAGAAGGTAAATGCAAGAGATAAGACAATTTTCTTGCTGGGAGAATCAGATACTCTCATGAGACCTAAGTTCTTCTCGGTTCGCGAACGTCCAGTGAAATCTCTCGCTAGTTAAGAGGAGATTTATAATACGTTCACACCACTCCATTACTACCGAGTACTGACTCTGAGAACAACCAGAGCAGATCCCCGCTTTCCCTATTAATATTGTAACTAACATGAAAACATTAAAATCACAGGTACATTACATTGCCGCATTTGAGAAAGTCAATTTTTAACATTAATGCACGATATGCGTGTCATTTCTTTAAGGGAAAGACAAACAATTCGGAGAAAAATTATTTTTTCAAAATCGGTGTCATTTCTTCTCTGTCTTCTCCTAAACACGCTGACATATAGTTTAGGCATGTTTTACTATGCTTTAGTCCCTAAAAAAAGAATGGAACTACGCAGTAGTAGTCAGGGCATTTAAAGAGGGGGTGAAACTTGGAGGAATGTAGAATGAGAAAAAACATTTTTTTTAGATATTTGCAAAGTTACAGATATTGTTTGCAGTTCATGGCTACACTGTTACTTTACATCTAGCATGTTTCATTTGTTTACTCTAGATACAAATCTTATTGTTGTGAATAAGAATAGTAGTAATTAGAAGTAGTATATAAGTAATAGTATAGTAGTTATATTTTGATGTAAGTAGGAGAATAGAAGTTATAGTAGTAGTATGTATGTAATAGTATAGTAGTTATATATTGTTGTAAGTAGTAGTATTGAAGAAATTGTATTGAATAGGAATAGAAAGTAAAGTATTGTTGTGTAAATAAAACGCCTATTGTAATGATGAAACAATTGGGAATATCAGTCGGAAGAAATACCTCCAACGCATTCGAAAACAACGTACGAAAAAATGATCTAAAACAAATACAGAATAAGAATAGGGGCGCTGAAAGAAAATTAAACAATGAGAAGGTTCCAGATGACCGAGAATATGGAACAGGAATGCACTGTGTGACTGAGGACATGCAAAATTAGTATCAAAACTTTGAAGCCAATTTACTCACATTCAGTTTTTTTTAACTTTAGGAACTTTTATCTCTAACGAAATAGCAGTACATGCTCAGTTGTTACAGCACTATTTACAATGATTGTTAAGTCATTATCAACAACAAAGCTACCAAAATGATCACCCATTTAAATGTAAAAAAAGGTATAACTAAAAAAATTGTATTTTTTCATAACTTCATAAGAGTTCCTATTCAAAAACCAATGATTATATATCAGATTTTTGATCTGATTTGCATTAATAAAGGTGTGAATGTTAAATATTTAAAAAAACTAAATGTAAAATATTTTTGAGATAAGTGTACCTAAAAATCATAAAATTAACGTGGGCAACATACGTACTCGTATGTCCATCTCCCCTTAAAAATGATTATTAATTACAAAAAAATACACATTTTATCAGAATATATTTGAAATATTCCAACCCCAAATACGTGAGCACGTGCAAGCATCAAATGAGAGAACTTGAGGAAACAATACACCAATAAACCGTGGCCTGTCGCGAACCCAGTCGCCTCAACAGCGCAGGCATCCAGTTATTTCGCTTCAGCGCTCTCGGTTCGCCCCGGGGCTTAGTCTGGCGGCAGCGGACGTGATAGGTAACCGTGCGGGCCGAGCTTATTCGCGTTCTCTTGTCCTTCTGCCGCGACGCTCCCCCTCACCCTTCTACTCCTGCTTCTCCTCCTGCTCCTCCTCTTCCGCCCCCGCCTCCCATCGAAGCTCGCCTCTGCAGCTGCCTGCACCGCCGCGCGGTGCTCGCGCGCGCGTTCGGCTTTCAACCTAATTAGCCAGGGCCGCTTTTCCATCTCGCGCTCCGACCGCGCCCCGCCCCTCCCCTCCCCTCCCCTGCCCCTTCCCCGGGCCTCTTCCTCGCGCGGTCCCCTTGTCAACATTCCTCGCCCGGGCGCCCTCCCCCGCGGTCCCCGGCTCGCGGTTCTCGCCTCGCGCCCCGCCCAGAGAACCCCGGGGCCACGCTTTCATTATGGCGGCTGCTGCTATCGCGACAGCCAACATTGGCACATCGCCGTGAAAGGAAAACCCTCGGTTTCCAGCGCGCTCAGGAATAGATGTTAGCTATTGAAAGGTGCTCTGCTGGTGTAGTCGAGGGACGTGACGCGTTGCGTGGGGATGTGTTCGTCAAACGGTGCGCGCCCTCATGTGATAACAGTACGATTGATCGATTGGTTGATGAGTGATTCCGGACGCGACAACTGCTAAGGTCTTTAAGTCGTTATGCCCATTAACATTAGATCCCGTATGTGTAGTGCATGTTTTATCGCGAGAATTGTCGGTGATCTACCTCCGTTGGATGGCGAATTTCGGTGCGGATTTACACCTCGGCTTGTGGAGTTTTCCCCAACCCAACCAGGTATCTCCCGCCAGGAGGGCATCGCTCCAGCCGGGACAAGATCGGGACTCTGGGCTCTGGGCTCCCGACTGGTTTCCCGACATGTGTGGTAGGGTATTGCATGTAAGTGTTTTTGTAAGTAAGGCGTGAGAATAGGACAAGGAAGAGAGATGAAAAATCGTGCACGATTCGAGTGTTAGGGCACTGCTCCGGCATCTGCCTGGTGTTGATCACAGAAACCAAGGAAAGATACTGGTAAGAGCAGCCTACTTTTAGAATTCTCCTCCAGAGAGCCGCTTAATTCCACCTAAATATCTAGGACGTGTCCAAAATCGTGCCATCGCCGGGACTGGAACCCTAGGACCTCCCAGTCACATACACTGCAGTGACATCAATTGATCCCTGAGCCACCTACGCTGTTGAAAGGTACGTGAGTATGCATACGCGTGCTTATTTTGTGTCCATTTTTTGGCGCTGAGCTGCCTTTGCGATAGACAGTATTCTGTTCTGATTGACGGTTATCTACGAGGCTCCGACAGAAGACTTGTAAGTTGTGTTTTAAGATTATTAGTAAGATTATTGTAAGTTAATCATAAGAAGATTTAAGCAACCATAACAAATGTAGAGTGTATTAAACACTGATCTTTGTATTGTTAAATCCAAAGAAAATAAATAAAAAAGGAAGAGTCCAGGTTTCTAATTCAACACAAATAGTAGACAGGAAAGACAATTTCATGTTCTTGGACGTTCTCCCTAATACCTTTTTCAACGTAAAATCACTGTTCTTGAGAAATCGCTAGCCCTTCAAGCGGATTAACCATGTTTGCAGGATTTCCCTATCAATGTGACATTTCCACAGCGTGGGTACATTTTTTTTATTTGCGCGTACAATGTATATAGTTACCTAATCAGTTGAAAAATTGACCAAATGATTGTCGGTTATTTACATTATTATTTAATTGACATGTTCCGTAGGATTATAGATAGCTAATATTAAAATACAACAATTTTTAAAAAATAATTTACATTTATTTCAAATACACAATCAATACGTATCAGCGTTTTGAAAGAACCTTACAAAATCAAGAAACGTTGCTATGTATTGACTGTGTACTTGAGTTAATTAATTTTAAAAAATAATTTGGGGTTTTAATATTGACTCTCTATAATCCTACGGAACATGTCAATTAAGTAATAATTATATAGTTACCATATATACCCTGCATTAATGTTTCCCTGTTATTTTATTAAATCAGCAAACTTTTCAATTCAGAATATTCCATTGTTGTAGCATTTTAAGAACAAAAATATCTTGCAAAATGTTTGAATTTCGTAAATTTCCTTCCACTCACAATCACTTTTATTTTCTTTATCTACTTAAATTGTGGATGATATCTCATTCTCTTGCGTCCCGTTCCGAGGACGTTTCCAGAGTATCTGTAATAGTCACACTCATCTCCTTACCACTGCATATTCCTCATACACGTGATAAAGTGTAATAGTCATTTTCCGCTGTTTTAATGTTCCTCACATTCACAACTAATGGTGATACTCATGGTGTGGCTCGTTGGTTAGCGGGCTCGGCGCAAGCCTGGGTTAGATTTCCGGCCGAGGCAAATTTTACCTGTGAGTTTTCCATAGAAATGTTCCAGTATCTATTGCTGTGAGACGATGAGAAAGCCCACCCTAAGGTTATGAAGACCAGAATATACGATGAAGGGATGTCTTCGTGCTAACATGAACCCCTTATCCCATGGCTGAGAGGCTGGGTCATCGCTGGTCGGACAAGGCGCGCAGCGGGCTGTTGAGCCAAAGAACAGGAACAACACGTAACATTACAATACTCAAACCAGAATTGACCATTGTAGAAATCACGACCGTTAATAAGTAGTAGGAAAATGGATCACGGGATCGGTCAATTAATGGATTACACTAGTTTGCCAACGTTTCGGAATATTTTATTCCATCATCAGGGCTTACTAATACATATAATGGTCAACCATAATGTTTCTCCACAGCACAACTCCAATACAGAGTTGCTGAAGCACCCACGTCCATAGCAGGTCCGACCATGGCCACGGCCCGAAAGAAAGTGGAATTATGGTTGACCATTATATGTATTAGTAAGCCCTGATGATGGAATAAAATATTCCGAAACGTTGGCAAACTAGTGTAATCCATTAATTGACCGATTCCGTGATCCATTTTCCTACTCCTTCAAACCAGAATCTTACTTAAACCACAGCTATCTCTTGAAAAATCTCTTCGTCAATGCATATTTGAAATAAAATATTAAAAAATTGCTTAAATTTTTGAAATTTCAAATGTGCAATGAAAAAAGCTCTTTTGTCATTGAATTCACTGTATTGCGAACAACCCTAACAAAAGGTTTAAAGAAAAAAATACTTGCTCGGATTGGTATTTGAACTTGAGGTGCTTGTTTCCGAGCTTTCTATTACACGGCAGCAGTGGTTTGGTAGCTCAGCGGCTGTGACACCCTCAATATTCCGGTGTTTCTAACACACAAGATGGAAATTGACACGTTCTGACTCCAAATTGCATAAAAACAATAAATGTTTTAGAAAATACAATTGTATATGAAGTATTTATATTTCCGAATCCACATCACACATTATTCATGAGCAATATTTTTTTATTTCCAAAAAAATGAAGTGCAAGTTTACGTTATTTCTGTCTCCGAGCCATGTTGAGGAGTTGGTAGTATCATATGATGCGTGCAATCCAATGTAAATAATGCAGTTTCATTAAAACCGTCATGATCGGATGAATAAATGAAAGTAGGTTATTGTAACGTTATAATGAGAACACGCAATGTTAATAATGGCACAAGAGCGGCGAACTATTAATATATAATGATATATTTGATCAATTAAATACTGAAGCTTATTAAGGCATTATGGATATTTTTAAATATTTAATGTTGGTAATGATTTAGAGGACAGAAAATGAAGAATCTTAGTGATTAATTTTCTAAATCGAACACATTTTATTGCGTTTTGAATTTGCAAAATAAACGGCACTTTTCCCTGTAGCATTACATAACTTTTTTTCTACCAAATAAATAATAGAAATAAAAAGCATTCGACGTTTTCCTTAAGAAAGTGCCGGTCTTGCTTTTCTTTCACATTTGATTTAATATGATTAAATTATACCTTGCATAAGATTTTGGATGCACTTTTACTTAATATACATGCCCAGCGTCAGTCAGTCATACAGAGAAAACTATAGTTTTCTCTGTATTTAACGTTGATGTTTACGTTAGACGCAGCTTTTACAATATTTTACGAAAATAAATAAAACTAAATTTTCTTTGTGTCACACGTTTGTAGGTCACATGGTATCGCCAGCAGTGACGATATAGCGACGAGTAATAGCAGTAATCTCTCTGATGACGAACTCCATTCTTGCCAACTCGGGATGAACAAAAGAAGAGAATAGCACGAATCTGTATAATTGATTGTAGTGAAAGTTTGCATTTATCTTTACCTACCTGTGTGTGCCAGTTGTCATGGCCAACAAGTCGTTAAATTCGGCTTTTCGTTAACCCTCAACAGGAATCGTGGTGGAATTTTGACCCCATTCAAAGGTCAAAGTTGGACGTATTACCATTTTTGCAAACACGAACACTGTATGCAGGTACATTCCAATCACGCTTTTATCTTTTTTTACAAAGGATTGTGAAATTTCGTGAATTTATTTGTCTGTACCGCGAATGGAAACATTTGTTTGGGCCAGAGTCCTAGCAACTCGCCAGATACACAACTGTTTTGAATTGCGATTTTTTCATTCGTGCGTCTTTTATGCAACACGCCTCTTTAGCCCTTTTTGGGCATTGAGCGTATATACATTGGAAAAATCCTTCGTTAAGTTATTTTTAGACTGTCTTGGAGTGTCGCAGTCAGTCGATGCATTTTGTTATTTCGCCCAGGGCCTCGACGCCGTTAGTAATCAGGGTTCCCAGAGGTCATCCATTCGGGAACACGTGGTATCTCGTACTAGTTAACTTCCGTGACTTCACGGAGTGTAGTTAAGCAATTCGTCTAATGAAGCCGGCCTTCATACAAGAAGTGTCCATGAGTGTGCATATTTACACTGTTTCTTTATATTAAAATGTGTCACAAAATTATAAATGTAAGTGTATACAGTTTTTAAAATTCCACGAGAACAAAATACAGTTTTAGTAAAAAAGCGTATCCTCTGTTTTTCATTACAATCATTTACTTCAGATGAATTGTAACAACGTTCCCTAACTTCATTAGTTACTTCATCAGGTTACTCCATAATGTGAAAAGTGTTCCATAATGTGCTTTTAACAACATGTAAAATCAGTTTCCACATTATGATGAAACCTGATAATGTAACTAATCAACTTACGAAACGTTAAAAAATCATCTGAAATAAATGATAGTCATAAAAACAGAAGATACGCTTTTTACTAGTACAAATATTACTGACAATCAGAAACTATCTGCAAGTTTTACTAAAAATATGATTTCACTTTCAACAAATATTCCTTAGTATTCTCATTTTCTACAAAATTATGCATCATTAAATTAAGTAAAATATATTAAATATGAACTACTTATTCTGAAGGATTACGAAATGTGTAGTGTAGTGCCTTTAAAAGAAGAGAAATAAACTTCATTAAATATTTTCCTAATAAAAATGGAAAAAGTCGTGGGATCAAAATTCATTACGATGCCAGCTACGGAACAAAAACTAATCACCCAACCCACCAGCTGAAGGTTGAATTGCATTTTCAGTGGTAGCTGGAATTCGCCATTCGAATAGCTGATATTCGCCAGTAAAGTGCGGACGCCCGTGCAGCGAGTACGTGGCAGGGGCGGTAAAAGCGCGGCGACGCTCTCGCCGGAGGCCGAGCTGTCAAGCACAGAGCGTGTATCCACAGCCTTATCTATGCACGCTCGTTGACATTTAACTCAAGCGCTACGCCCGCACTCGCCCGCGGCTCTCGGGGCCACTGCAGACGTCGTTAATAAGGAATGTCTCTCGCCGAACGTCCTCCAAATCGGCGTGGCCACACGGTCTAGGGTTCCAGTCCCCGCGGTGGCGGATTTCGCACACGAGCTAGAAAGCCACATCGAATTCAACCTTTGTCGGAGGAGAATTCTAACGACCGGCCACTTTAACTGGTAGTTTTTGGTGGTCTCTGTGAGTAATGCCAGGCGATTGACAGAGAAGGACCCTAACAGGCTAGGGGCTGCACGCCATCTTTCCTTCCTGACACTTCTTCCCTCTTCTCCCCTCACACCTTCCCCAAAAGCACTTCCCTCAGACGCAGAACACTATAAAACATGGGAGACCAATAGGGAGCTTAGAGCTTGTTCTGGCTGGAGCGATACCGTGCTGGGTGAGAGAGAAACCCTATTTGCCGATGTCGTCGTGTTGTAGGTCGGTGCCGGTTATCACATTCCAGCAGAGAATGAGCACAACCACCTTCCGGGATATACCGTGCACTACACTTTCGGGGCTAATGAGCACAGTCCGGAAACACTAAATTTCATTGTGAATCAAACGAACAATTGGCATGTGCAGAAGTGATTTAAATGTTTTAGTCTACATCCCTGATTTACGGACCTAGTGAACGGCAATATTCCTGCGACCCACTGCATCCTGCTGAATTATGTAACTACAGGTTAGTGAGTCTTACGTCAGTGGTCTGCAAACTAATGGAGCATATAGTTGCCAGTTACATTCCGTGAGAATGGGAAATCAAAAAATGGCTCTATGATGGCCATCACGTTTTCAAGAGTGGTTACTAATGCGAAAGTTAGGTATTCACGCTACTTCAGGATCTAGCAGATGAAATTAACGTGGGCGGGAGAGTAGACGCATTAGTTAAATATCTTGCCAAAGCGTTCAACGCGTTCCTCACCTTCAGCTTGTTCAGAAAGAAAAGAATTCAGGCATCGATATCAAGGTGGTGGCATGGATTAGCGAGTTTCTGCGAAATAGAAAACCCGAAGTCCGAATTGGGCAAGGGTTACCTTCCGGGGCAAGCGTTACGACAGGAATACCGCAGGTGAATGCCATTGGACCTTTTCCATTTCTAGCGTTCGTCAACGATCTTCCAACGCGCTTAATCTCAAATGTTCGGCTATTTGCAGACAATTGCATAATATATCGTAGTATGAATTCGAGAGAAGATAAAGAAATGCTGCAACGGGATCTCGATGCGTTATATTACTGGGTGGAAAATAATGGAATGTCCATAAACAGCTCTAAAAGCAAATCCATCACTTTTTACAGGGATCATTATTACATAATTTGCATGTTATATTACCTTATTTATGTAATTAGCTGCCACCGGTTCATACCCAATTGCAGCTTAAATATCTTTATCTTATATTATCCATCCCAGCCATCCCAAACCTCGACAAAGTGTATGCAAATATATTAAGTCGTTTGCAGGAGTTCTTGTAAGCTTAATTTTCTTATTTGGGTTCGTCTGATACACTGAGCGTTATTCCGGGAATAACGGGGGCCTCACCGACTTCCTCTTTCTAACTACAAGCCCTCTCCAGCTTTATGTTCATAAACTACTAATAGATTGAAATTTACAACGGACTTCCTCTGTTGCACGAAACACACTCTAGTACCCTACATCAACCCTGAACCATCTACGAACAAACCAACGTATAAATGCTTACGACGACCGTCAGTGCAGTTGTCACCACCTACACTCGTCGACAGTGAAGTTATATCTTAAATTAAAGATCATTTATAGATATTTTGAGTGCTGAACAGGAAAATCACAACAAAAGTACATAATTCACTCGTATTTCAATGATTCAGATTCTTACACTTGAAATGCGAGCGTGCTCCGAATTTGCCTATTGCATAATACTTGCAATAAGCACAATTAGTTATATTTTGTACCGTTCTGAACAGTCTGGTAAGAGTTCCTCTGGTTGTGAACAGGATACCTCGAAGATGCGTGAATAATCCAACATTTTTGCTACACATATGAACATGTAATATTTATAGCACAGAAGCGTGAAGTTCCGAGGCTCACGGATATTGATGTACTTACATAACCAGGTAATAAAGACATATTTACACAGACCACAGGAACATTAGTGCCATGTAAATAGTTAAAAAGGAACCGTGACTCAGAATATTATATGCGAACAGACTACGAAAAGAAAAGTCAGACAGGCTTATAGTAATACACATTCGTGACAACCATATATTATTACCAAAATATTCAAAAACATTACAGAGAGGAAACAAAATATCGGAGGACTGTCCTTTGAAATATATCCGTGCTGCGCATGGTAATAATTGTTCGGGATTTTTTAAAGTATGTTCGTAGAACGAAGGGAAATAAAGAGGAGATCCCATTTGTTCGTATATAACTGACGACAGCGAAAAAGCAAACGCTTCTTTCAGTTCGGTATTCAAGCAAGAAACTAAATATTTTGAGGTAATAACGTTGTCTGATAGAAATCTCTTTACGATCGACGTAAATACTCTAAGGAAAAGATTAAAATTACTGAAAAGCGGAAAATCTCTCGGCCCAGATTATATTTCCATAGACTAGGTGGAGAAGCTCTTCTAACGTATCTAATTAGGTTATTTAATATTTCTAACATTAACGTTTGCTTACCAGAAGATTGGAAGTTATCTCTCGTAGTAGCTATTTTATAAGCGGTTTTTTTTTGATTTTTATTTTGTATAGGATTGACTTACAAAGTTCAGTTTACAAGAAACTCTTCATTTGTATGGTTGGCTTATATCTAATTCTTATATACTAACTCTAAACTACAATTGACGAGGGGACTCACCGAGCACCTCTAAAAATTACTGAGGTTTGAAAAAATGTTGAGAAAAGAATGAACTGGATATCGGTTTTTTTATTCTAGTTGGGTTTTCATTATATTTTCCTAAATTTATATGTCTTTCATGATTGATGAGTGTTAGATTAGAATAAAAGTTATTGGCAAGAAAGGCTATGTGATGTGCGATGGGTTTTAGGTTAAGTTCGTGGTGTAATTGCTTATTGAAAATGAACCAGGGGGCGTGGGTGATAGTTCTTAGGTATTTGTTCTGAATAACCTGAATTTTGTTGATATTATACTTGGCAGCATTTGTCCAAATTGGACAAGCGTACAGGAGAAGAGGTCTAATGATGGTTTTGTATAAGGTGATACCGTTATTTAGTGAAAGTTTACTGTTATTTATAAGTGATTTTAGCTGTATTATTTTGGCTTTGGCTTGTTGGACTTTTGTATCAATATGTATTTTCCAGTTGAGTGTAGTATCCATGTGAAGACCCAGGTATTTAACTGCATTGTTGTGAGGAGTCCAAGGGATTGTATTGTTGTTCAATTTAAATGGCATGGGGAAGGAATAAGGTCTGAAAGTGAAGACTTTAGCTGTAGATTTCGCGGGGTTGATTTTAATCTTCCATTTCGTTGCCCAGTTTTCTATTTTATTTAAATGAGATTGGATTTCGCTAGCTATGTAATTAATTGAGGAGTGGGACATGTAGATTACGGTATCATCTGCAAACTGGGCTATGTTTGTTAATCTTGATGTAGGCATATCGGCTGTGTACAAGTTATAGAGTAGGGGAGAGAGAGGTGATCCTTGAGGTAGACCGGCAGAGATAGGGCGGGGGTTCGAATTTTGATTTTCTATTGAAACTGAGAAAGTTCTATTTGTGAGAAAGCTTTTAATAATTTTGAAAAGGTATATAGGGGTGCCTATAGATAAAATTTTATAAATTAAGCCTTCATGCCATACCTGTCGAAAGCTTTAGCGATGTCCATGAAAACTGCTATTGAATATTGTTTTTTTTGAAAGGAGGAATGGAGATTTTCTGAAATACGCAGCAGTTGGTGTGCTGTGGATAGTTTATTAGTGAATCCGAATTGGTAGAAAGGTATGAGGTGAATTTTTTTAATATAGTTGTTTAATCTTGTTAGAATTAATTTCTCGAATATTTTTGCTAAAGTGGGGAGGAGGCTTATGGGTCTGTAGTTATCGGGGATGCTATGATTCTTATTAGGTTTGGAAATCGGGAGGATGATAGAATGTTTCCAGGTAGTAGGGTAGTAGCCAGTTCTTAAAGATGAATTATATATGTTTACAATGAAAGCTATGGCAGGATTGGGTAGGTTTTTGAGAATTATATTATTTATTTTATCGTGGCCGGGAGCTTTATTATTGGGAAGGGATTTGATAACTTTTAGAGTTTCATGTGGAGAGATATACTTAATTTTTTGTGGTACGTTGAAATTCGGGGAATTCACAAATTGTTGGATGTGGGTGTGATCTGGAAGAGGAGGTGTGATGTTTGGTGTGAAAGTTGATGCGAAGTGGTCGGCTAATACTTCCGTTTTATCGGCGGTAGCGTATTTTTTTCCATTTGGAGTAGCTAGTGGTGGGATTATGGTTTTTTTTTCCGAGTATACTTTTAGTGAAATTCCAGAGAGAGTTATTTCGTGTATTTAATGAATGAATGATATTATTGTATTTAGTTTGTTTATAGTGTTCTAGAGCTTTTTTTTACTGATTTTGGTTAGTGTATTTAGTTCTTTTTTAAGTGAGGGAATTCTAAGTGCCATCCATAACCTTCTAGTTTTATTTTTAGTTTCTATGATTTTGATAATGCTTTTCGGTAGTTTATTTGATGTGTGTTTTCGAAGGGTGTTCGGACGTTCAGGATTAAGTTTGCTAATTGTGTTGATTATTATATTATTTAGTTGCGTTATTGCTTGGTCTATTTCCGGTGGAGAGTTTAGTATTTTAAAATTGGGAATTTGGTTTTGCATTATGTTTTTGAATTTGGACCAATTTAAGTTGTAAGTATTTAATGCCGGAATGGGTGAATGGGGTGGGGGGATTTGATCTGTAGGAGTTAAGACTGGAAGGTGATCGGAGTCTAGTTCAAAATGCGGAGTGCTCACCCCCGCTCCGCCCCGCTCGCCCCCGCTCACCCCCACTTACCCCGTATGGTGAAATCCAGCGCTAACCCACACGTTGGCTTGCGAGTGATTTCATCCTCCAAGTATCTCCTCCCAGCCGAGCAGCACGTTCTCTAAGCACCTGATCTGTGATAGTGTACTATTATACTTGGAAGTATGTGTGTGTGTGTGCATGGGTAGAGGGTAGAACAAGAAAGAGAAAGGAAAGATCGCGTGCGGACCGTGGCCTCTTCTTAGAGTATTTTTACTCAGGCATTCGCCTGGTGTTGATCGGAGAAACCACGAAAAACAAACGATTAGTGCAGCCGACCGCTAGAATTCTCCTCCAGATAGCAGCTGAATTCGATCTAACAAACTACTTTCTTCGAAAATCCGGCACCTTCGAGATATGAACCCTAGGACCTCTCTGTGTCAGAGCTGCTGAAATCTTTGGCAATGCAGGGTCTGTGCTCAAACTCATCCGGAAATTCTCGAGCTGCTGTGCAAAAGGAAAGCGAATAATACCTCGCAATTTCGATGCGAGTTACGAACAAATAATTAATTTTGAGATATATGAAACGTGGTAGTGTGGTATAAATTCACTACAGCATAAAGCTTTAACCAACTCGTGTTGGTAACTTTCAGAACATCAAGGCTAAATTACAGCCTTGGTCATGACGTAGAACGTCTACAATAACGTTTTCTTCAATGAAGAATGGTTTAAGATCTGCGACGCCTTGATGAAAGGAACGAACAACAAAGAAAGTGACTTACTAAAAGTCTTCAGGCGCGGGGCACACCATACAAGTAAGAGCTTTCTCTCTAGTAATAAAAAAAGTGTGTGCGTAATGATACTCTTTTATGCATGTTCGTTCCACTCACAGTGTTATATTTCATCAAAATTTCAAATCAAGTGAATTATTATGTTTCTGTCGTTTTGTAATTTGGATTCCTTTACACGCTATTTTAGGGAGAATAAAAGATGCATTTATGTTTTTACCTATTGTTAGGAACAAGCATGACAAAAAAAGCTACTTCTTCACAAAAATGTACGTCATTTCGGGTGCAATATATGTGATGTTACTTAACACTAATATTTTCTACTGGAGTGTCAAACATATTTAAACAAACAATGATCAATATCAGGAGTATCAATCAATATGCTATTTGTCTGAACTTGCTGTATTCGAAAGATCGGAATCACAATGGTACGCACCTTCTTTTAAAATACACATTCAACCAAATTGGGCAGAGAATATGCAGGCTCTTGTAAAGACGGCACCACACATGCGGCATTCGCCAAGCAGCAAGCTAGTGCTCGCCCAATCCCGAGCAGCTGACGTGTTCGGCGAACGTTCGCTCCCTTTGATGTGTCCAAAAGACCAACACGCGGAGGGTAGGGCGAACCCTAAATGTTCGTCACACGGCAAATAGCAAATAACTCATCCACACTACTCGGGATTCAGCGAGCGGTTGCTCGCTGTTCGCCGAACAACGAATGTGAGGAGCCGCCTGAAGTTGACCATGTGCTCCAGACAGACTCCGTTCCCGAGGACCGGGAACAGTACCTGCACTAGGCATAGACAGACCGGGCGGTCGTACATGAAGTGAAGGATCCCGATAATGGCAATGATGGTAAAAAAATAGTAAAACATTGAGAAAGTAATTGCAACTCGAGAAAATCGTTATGGTAATTTTATAAGTCGCGGTACAGTAGCCCGATATTTCATACAATTTTCAATAAATTTTTGACTTTACATAATTATTTATAGTCATTACTTATACGGTAGGATTGTATGAAATAAATGAATTGAAGCTAACGTTCAAATCGATTGAACTGAACTTCATATTTATTATTTCGTATAGAACATTAAGTGATTTCATTAAACACTAGCTAAACACAACAAATGTTTTAGCGTTTTAAACTCACCGTGGAAATTATATTATTTGATCACTAATTACTTTTGCTTCAAACTATTATTTAAAATAATTTCCGAAAACTTTTTCTATCTTAAACATTGTAATTTTCGTTATTTGTTGAAATAAAATAACTCGTACTTTTTTATGTAACTTTCACATATTTAATTATTTTTTGCGGGGGGTACGTATCAACATTGATCCAAGCCCAAAATTGTCTAGCTCCAGGCTTTCATGTAGAACATTAAGTGATTTTATTCAACACTAACTACACACATTAAATGTTTTAGCGTCTTAAACTCATCGTGGAAATTATATTATTTGATCACTAAATACTTTAACTTAAGAGTATTATTTCAAATAATTTCCCAAAACGTTTTCTACCTTAAACGTTGTAATTTTTGTTATTTCTTGAAATAAAACAACTGGTACAGTTTTTGAGATAACTGTCACATTTTTAATAATTTCCCACTATTTTTTCTAGCTTAAACGTTCTATTTTTTTGTTATTTTTTGAAACAAAATAAGTCGTACAGTTTTTTTATATAACTGTCACATTTTCAATTTTTTTTGGTGGGGGAGCGGGGTACGTTTCAACATTGCCCCGGGCCCAACATTGTCTCGCTCCGGCACAGCCCGGGAGGAGAGCGCAGGTAGCGAGGTGGGCGGGGCGGCCTGGAGATGAGGGCGGGAAATGGGGGCGTGGAGCGGGAAGAGCGGCGCCAGATCGGGCGGAAATGAGAGGTTCCGGGCGGCCGGGGATCGCGCGAGCGGCGGGGGGGGGGGGGGGGGGGGGGGGGGGGGGGGGGGGGGGGGGGGGGCAGGGATCTGAGAAGGTTGCACTCGGCAGCGCCACGGCGGAGGAGCAGCGGGCAGACCGTCTTCCTTCATTGTTTGTTTGTTTTTTCGTGTTTCCGGGCGCGTCAACAGCTTTGGTCATTAGTCCCGTAAGTGTAGGGCATATTTGTTCTCGGGAGATGGCGGTGAACGTCCCTCGCTGGATGACGAGATCCGGCGCCGACCTACCGTCGGCTAGTGGAGTTTCCCCCTAACCAAGACTCTCCCACCAGCGGGGCACCGCCCCAGCCTGGACAAGCTCTAAGCTCCCGACCGGTCTCCCGGAATATGTGGTAGTGTAGTGCATGTTAGTGTGAGTGTGTAAGGGGAGAGGATAGGACAAGGAAGGGGAAGGAAAGATCGTGCGCGGTCCGTGGCCCGTTTGGTAGAGTACTGCTCCGGCATTCGCCTGGTGTTGATCGGAGAAACCACGGAAAACTACCGATCAGAGCAATCGGCTGCTAGAATTCTCCTCCAGACAGCGACTGAATTCGACCTAGCTGAAAAGCTAGTGTCGAAAATCCTGCCGCCGTCAGGACTCGAACCTAGGACCTCCCGGTCCTAGGACCTCCCGGTCAGAGCCGTCTTCCTTGAGCAACGTAAGGAAACGAGCGGGGGGATAATGACTCAAATGCAAGAGTAGTATGTATGACGATTTATTTAGAGCTGCACTTGGCAGGTCGTCAGCTGCTGTGGTGTCATCCAATTGGGAGCTTATACGCCACTACAGTGACGTCACTACAGTGATGTTCAACCTCCTGATTGGATGACACCGTAACAGCTGATTTACGTCAAGTGCAGTTATGTTGAAATCCGAGTGTAATAGAGTACATTTTTCAATTCTGCAGTGAATAAGCACTCATATGATGACGTTTTTTTAAAAAAAAAAACGTCAGTGGCAACATATCATTATTTTCTGCAAAAAGTTGACTAATGTGTGAAGCTTTTGAACAAAGTTTAATATTCTGCATGGGGAGTTTAATATTCTGTTGCTATTCAGTATGGAGAGTATTCGCAGTTTCTTATTTTGAGGGAATACTGTCTGGTTTGTTTAACACAAGGAATGGTTATCAATTGACCCAGACTCATTGTAAGATTATTTCAGACACAAGAGTATTAATGTATATAGTTTTGTGCATATCACTCGAAATCTTACCCAATTTCCGTCAGACGTTCTTTTTGAGTGATCATCTATTTGAGGAAACATTGCTTATTTCCTATCAGATCAATCAATAAACACTCATAGTCACTTATGGATCCAAGAAAAGACAGGGAAAAGGTCCAATACAATATTACATGATACTCTGTATAAATTTTACAAATATATACAAATTTTATATAAAGTTTGAAGTACTAGTTTTAAAAATATTTTGGTATGACCTATCGTTGATTTTTATTTGGCTGCAATGGTTTGAATAATGTCGAGGGTTCAATTTGCCCCTCATTTGTTTCACAAATGGAATCGTTAATAACTGAACTTGACCTGATTGTATGATAATTTAAATCGTGAGGGTGGTGACGTATCTTGTTCTCGCCCTCGAAATAATATCAAACATATTCTAATATTCCAAATTCCCAATAATGAAATGAAAGGACTAGGAAATACTCCACTACAAATGAGTTCATTAACCCCTTACAGAAATGGAAGTATGCCACTGAAGCTATGTCACGAAAAATCATTGTCAAACTAAGAAATGTCTATATTGAAATTCCGCGACTTAGTTCAAGCACATTGATATTTCCTGATAAACTGGACATTTATTTTTCTCACCAGTTCTTGTTTTTATGTTGTAAGGTACTTGTCTTCTATTCTAAACACGCACGAACACGTTCAATCTAAACAACATGTGTTACATGAAGATCAAGACATGACACGAGTGCATTAAGTGAACTTCCACTCTCAATGCTATTTTTCTCTAGATTTTTCGTTCATATACGTCTACTATCTAATAAATTCTCGTTTTTGGAAAATGCAGCTCAATAATCTGTATTAATTAATTTTTCAGGGAATACCAAATTTTTCCGCTTTCTAATAGTTGATCATCCTGCCAATTTCCATCGCGGGTGCAATTCTCGTCCGCTTGTACAGCTCGCTTTCCGATTCCGAATCCCAGATTCGATTTCCTTTGATGGGTTTTGTTTTTGTAAAAAATCAGAGCACATTGCTGACATTATTTTAAGCCTGAGTATACCCACTACGTCCTAAATATAAATTCTTCGGAACGCACCGAGAATAAATGAGCAAAAGTCGTGAATTCAAAGCACTCGCCCCCAAAATAACGCGCGCTTTCTAAGAAGGGAACAATGGGGGAACGCAGCCCTGCGAACGCAGCGCATCGTGTCGCGTCGCAACCCAGTGCCACAGCCAGTGCCACAGCCAGTGCCAGAGCCAGAGCCAGTGCCAGAGCCAGTGCCAGTGCCAGTGCCAGTGTCAGTGCTGGGTGCAGCGGGAGACCAGCCCGCGTGCCTGTCGGCGGCGGCACGTGACGCCGGAGCGAGGCGGGGGCGGGGCGGGGGCAGCGGGAGGCGAGGGGCAGGGGCGGGGCAGGGACAGGTAGGACAGGACAGGGGACGGGGCGGGGTGGGAACGGGACGGAGCGGGCAGGGGCGGGCGGCAATGCAGCGAGACGGGACGCGCAGGGACGAGGCAGGGGACGGAGCAGGGGCGGGCGGGACGCGGCTGGAACGGGGCAGGGACAGGAGGACAGGTAGGGACGGGCAGGGACGGAGGGCAGGGACGGGGCAGGACGGGGCGGGACGGGCGGGGACGGGGCAGGAGGGAGCGAGGGGCGGGGACAGGGCGAGGGACGGGGCAGGAGCAGGACGGGGACGGCGTGGAGCGGGGCGGAACGGGGCAGAGCGGGGCGGAGCGGGGTGAAGCGGTGCGTAGCGTGTTGGGGCGGGGCGGGGCAAGAGCTGGGCGGGAGCGGGGCGAAGCGGGACGGAGCAGGGTGGAGCGGGCCGGAGCGGGGCCGAGTGGGATGAAGCGGGGAGTAGCGTGTCGGGGCGGGGCGGGGCGGGGTGGGGCGGGGCGGGGCGGGGCGGGGCCGGGCGGGGCGGCGCGGAGCGCGGGTCGGGGCGGGTCGTGCGAGAAGGAAGAGGAATGTTGGGAGGACAAACGCGCAGGAGGCGGCACGTTCCAAAAACAAACGAAACGCAGAGGCGTGGCAAGGTTTGGCCTTCTCGACTGCAGGAATTTGGAAGAACAGGATGGAGCGGAGGAGGTATTCGGAAGAGGAAGAGTTTCAAAGGAGGTCACGAGAGGTTGGAGCAAGGTAACGTGTGGATAAACTAGTCGAAATGAATGGTTGAGAGGTCGAATTGTCGAGAGATTGAACAGTCAAGAGGTTGAACGGTTAAAAGGTTAAATGATCAAAACGTTGAACGGTCGAGAGGTTGAATAGTCGAGACGTCGAATGACAGAGGTCAATGGAGCAGAGGTTATCTGAAGAAGAGAATAGACACTGTGCACAGAATGAAACAACTTAGAGCAGGGTTGTCCAACTGGCGGCCCGCGGTAGGTTATTAGTCAAATGCATCCATGTCGGGCGAGAACATTGAGCGCCTGTCTCATGAGATCTGCCGAGGTCAAAATCGCCTTAATGTCAAAATAGATTAAGTTTAGATCTAAGAATTTTTTTCTAGTAAATTTAGGAATTCAAAACATAATCCCACCTGGTTTCACTGCGTGATGCATGGTACGGTCTGATCTCACGCTTGGTTCCATTCCCCCCACTCCCACCGTTTCAGAGCAACCGGGTAAACTGCCGATATCAACAATACCGGGAAGTCAGATGTGGATAGCCCGAGTAATAAATATATGGTCCGCAACCATAATAAAGGCTTTAGTTCAGGCCCTTGAGGTATTCCAAGTTGGACATCGTCAACCGTACCACTTTTGAACTTCCGCACACGCCCAACTCAAACTGGACACGAGCAGGGCTCACAAGAGGTGTACGCCAAGGTCTTCACGCCGTGCAAAAAAGCCTGTTTGGAACGGCCGAGTGGGCGAACGCGCGAAAGACGGCAGTCCGCGTGGACGAGGGCCCGTGGGAGACCGGAGCGCTCGAGGCGGGCGCCGCGGCGCGGCGCGGCGTGCATGGGACGCCCCGGGCGCGGGGCGGTCGCGCAGCTATGTATAGCGGTGCGCTCTGCCAAGCGCGCGCACCTGGCCGCCCGTACAAGGCCCTGCCACGTGCCCGCCAGCCCCGCCCCTTCCCCTCCCCCTCCCCTGCCCCCCGGCGGCGCCCTCGGCTGACTCAGCGCCCGCAGAAATACTCGCCGGCGGCTGCGGCAGGAGCAGCAGCAGCACAGCAGCGGCAGCCGGGCTTCTGCGCGCCGCTCGCTGGGGCGGGGAGGTATGAAGAGAGAGAAAATAAAAAGAATTCAAACATAAATAATGCATTTATAATGAAGTGTCATTTCAATACATAAAATAAAACTTTTTTTTCAATTTGTTTTCATATTTTAGAGAAAGTTTGATTAATAGAAAATCATAAAGAAATTGCATCAATTGCGGGGTCTCGAAGGTTGGAAGAGAGAAAAAATAAAAAGAATTCAAACATAAATAATGCATTTATAATGAAGTGTCATTTTAATACATAAAATAAAAGTTTGTTTTTCAATTTGTTTTCATATTTTAGAGAAAGTTTGATTAATAGAAAATCATAAAGAAATTGCATCAATTGCGGGGTCTCGAAGGTTGGAAGAGAGAAAAAATAAAAAGAATTCAAACATAAATAATGCATTTATAATGAAGTGTATTTTTTTAATACATGAAATAAAATGTTTTATTTTGGAGAAAGTTTCTAATGAAGTGTAATTTTAATACATGAAATAATGTGTTTTATTATTTTCGAGAAAATTTGATAAATTGAAAATCATAAAGAAATTGTATCAACTGCTGGGTCGGAAAGGTTGGAAGAGAGAAAAAATAAAAAGAAGTCAAAAATAAATAATACATTTATAATGAAGTGTAATTTTAATGCATAAAAAAAGTTTTTTTTCAATTTGTTTTCATATTTTTAGAGAAAGTTTGATTAATAGAAAATCATAAAGAGATTGTATCAATTGTGGGTCGGAAAGGTTGGAGGAAAGAGAAAATAAAAAGAATTCAAACATAAATAATACATTTCTAATTAAGTAAAATTTTAATACATGTAATAATTTTTTTGTAGTTTGATTTCTTATTTTCGAGAAAGTTTGATTAATAGAAAATAATAAAGAAATTCTATCAATTGTGGGTTCGGGAAGGTCGGAAGAGAGAAAAAATAAATAGCATTGAAACATAAATAATGCATTTCTAATTAAATGTAATTTTAATACATGAAATAAAACGTTTTTTTCTTATTTTGAAGTACGTTTGATTAATTGACTTCCCGAAAATCATAAAGAAATTGCTTGTATCATTTGCTGGGTCTGGATGGTCCGAAGAGAGAGAAAATTTAAAAAAAAAAATTGAAACATAAATAATGCATTTTTAATGAAGTATAATTTTAATACACGAAATTAAAAGTATTTTTTCAATTTCGAGAAATTTTGATTAATAGAAAATCATAAAGAAATTGTATCAACTGCGGGGTCTGGAAGGTTGGAGGAGAGAAAATATAAAAAGCATTTAAACAAATAATGCATCACTAATGATGTATTATTTTAATACATGAAACAAAACGTTTTTTTCATATATTTTCTTATTTTTGAAAAAGTTTGATTCATTGACTTCCGGAAAATCATAAAGAAATTGTTCGTATCAATTGCACTGTATCAATTCCTGGGTCCTGAAAGTCGGAAAAGAAAAAGAAAATAAAAAGAATTGAAACATAAATAACGCATTACTAATGAAGTATAATTTTAATACATGAAATGAAAAGTTTTTGTAATTTTTCTTATTTTGGAGAAAGTTTGATTAATTGACTTCCAGAAAATCATAAAGAAATTGTTTGTATCAATTGCAAAAAATATGACACTTTTTAAATTGTTACACAATGAAAAGAGAAATGCCAATGGGTTGCCCTTAACATTAAAGAACATTATTGCTTCCAAATTACGTACATCTCTTGTCAAATTTTCACAAATTCACGGTAGTTCCATGTATCCTCATTTTTATGTTTTTATGTAAATAAGAGAAACAACATTTGCACGTAGGCAACGCTCCTCAATCAACATTGAACATAGTTCTACATTTTCAGTTATAAACAGAAATGACTAATACTTTTCCCCATGATTTGTTCCGTATTAAAGCTATATAACTGATTCAAGTAAATTCGTTCGCTTTCTATATTGCTGATATAATTGAAAAAGGAAGCATAATTGATTCCATAAAAATGTGTACCTTTTTCGCAATTCGAAGTCAGAAAAATATCAACGGTTAGCATAAAGTGCAAATTGTTCAAATTTCATCTGCTTCGGTATGTCCTTGGATACAAACATTATAACGATGTAATCACAGAAGAAAAATCAATTATTTATTAAACCAAAATAAATCCACGGAGAGGGATAAGAATTTTTACAAAGGGTCTTATTGTGAAGGCAATTGATAAAATGATATATTTTTATTTTAATTATATTTATAATTTTATTATTTTTGCTTCGTGAAAACCACACAACCTGTAGCAATGTATGCGTTGTTTACATAACATTTTATATTTATTTTAATTTAATTAGGAATTACAGAAAACATATACGCACAAATTTTCGATTCATTAATGTAAATATCTCCCCAAAAATTGATTTATTTTCATACTTATGGGAAATTATTGGAGGAATAATCGACAAAAATTCTGTTGAAGTAGGAGTCATTGAGAATTAAGTAACTGCATTAAATAAAATAAATTTGTTCTTTTTCTAAAATATTTTCATTTCATAAAATATTTCGTTCTTTCAACATCCAATTCTCTTTTGGAACGACAAGTAAAATTATTCATGGAAGTCATCGGAATAGTATCAAGATATTTTATTCAGTACTTTGCCAGTGATGTTGTGAGCTATATACAATGAAATCAGTTCACGGGCTGGCCCACTATTTGTAATTCATTACACGTGTTTTGTTCCCAAACGAAGCAAGGTTCCGGTCAGTTGATGTAGGGCAAATGTGTCACGAATGGCGCGCTCATGATCAACGAACCGCAGATTAGCTTTTGTGCTGGGGATGTTTTAAAGAGGCAAACAAATCTCCCGAATAAAGGACAATGCTTTTTAGAGAAACGAAAACTACAACCAGAATCTAATTTGGGAGGGTAAATTAACGTTTTCTGAATGAAGATACTTTTTAATGCTAGGTATGTAATAGTTGGCCATTTAATTTTGATATAAAATTACCAATCTGGGATATATTAGATCTTTTACGTTGTGTAGTCTAAAATTTCGTCCAATATTTTCGTCCAAAAAATTCTGCCAAATTTTGCAATGTGTTCATGAATATATGAATATTGAAATTACATATTAGAAAACGACAATAAAGAACCAACACTAAACATCCTAAATCCTTAAGGAAATAGTTTTTTTCTGAACACCATAAAATTCGAAAACAAATTAAGAGTAAAAATGTTATGAAAATAATTTTAAATTTTATTATTGGTATCTATACTAATATGGCTGTATAACTATATAACAGTTTAAATATTAGTTCACGATTTTATGGTGAAGAATACACAAATACGAACACAAGAAACACCCTTGGAATTTTAAAATATCTAAAAGGGTTTTTAGATACTTAAATGGCATTAAAAAACATTTCCGTGTTTACATGTAAAAAGTCTTTTAAACGGCAATCACTATTATTTTAAATACGTTCTCTTTTGTTATTTCGGTCTTTGGATGCACGCACACGTTAATCACCTTTTTCCCAATACGGAGAACTACCCCTATCGGGCAACTACACCATATTAACTAAATTCATTGTCCTTCATGCCTGCCGTCAGGACACGAACCACACCAGTTGTTGCCCTGAGCTATCTCAGCCGGTGCAGCAGCGTGAGCCAACATAGCATTTGTCGCCCCTCAAAAATAACTCTAGACGGCCACGATTCTCTGGAACCGTCGCAAGAGATGAGAGAACAAATGAGGGAAATTAGTATAAGAAGAAGCAACCAGGCAGCGAAGTGACTCAGGAAGGGAAGGGCAACAGAAGCAACGCTGCAGGAGGAGAGGGGGGCACGCCAGCGTTGTTGCCCCGTCGCGTACGGCTCATTACGATAATTGGCCAATTACATTAATTGTCGCCGCAAGGGGTAGCGCTGCGTGGCGTGACGCGGCGCGGGCGGTGGGCGGTGGGCGGTGAGCGATGGGCGATGGGTGGTGGGTCATTGGCAATGGACAGTGGGCGGTGGGCGGTGGACGATGAGCAGTGGTGGTCGACGATGGGCAGTGCGCGATAGGCGATGGGTGTTGGGCGGTGGGTGTTGGGCGATGGGTGGTGGGTGGTGGGTGGTGGGTGGTGGGCGGTGGGCGGTGGGCGGTGGGCGGTGGGGGAAGATGGCGGTGGGTGGTGGGCGGTGGGCGGTGGGCGGTGGGGTGGTGGGCGGTGGGTGGTGGGCGGTGGGTGATGGGCGGTGGGTGGTGGGCGGTGGGCGGTGGGTGGTGGGCGGGGTGTGGTGGTGGGCGGTGGGTGATGGGCGGTGGGTGGTGGGCGGTGGTGGTGGGCGGTGGGCGGTGGGTGGTGGGCGATGGGTGGTGGGCGGTGGGTGGTGGGTGATGGGCGGTGGTGATGGGCGGTGGGTGATGGGCGGTGGGTGATGGGTGATTAGAGGGTGGGCGCCGGTGGTTGCCGGTGGGTGGTTGCTGGTGGGTGGTTGGCGGTGGGTGATGGGCGGTGGGTGATGGGCGGTGGGTGATGGGTGATTGGCGGAGGGTGGTTGCCGGTGGGTGGTTGCCGGTGGGTGGTTGCCGGTGGGTGGTTGCCGGTGGGTGGTTGGCGGTGGGTGGTGGACGGTGGGTGGTGGGCGGTGGAAGGTGAGCGATGAACGATGGGCAGTGGGCGGTGGGTGGTGAGCGATGGGCAGTGGGTGGGGGGCGGTGGGCGGTTATTAATATTACAATTCAACCATACGAGGGAAATTAGATGACGAATTTTATCAATAATACTGCCACATAAGCACCATTTATAGCAAACACATTTTGTGATGTTTATCATATTATTAATCTATATTATTAATTATTGAGGCTTACGCCATGAAATTGCAATGTCTGGGGTGAAAAGCAGGGGTATCCAAGATCAAAAGCTCAGAAAATTAGAATGTAGAATTTCTCGAAACACTCGTTATTCGGTCTATCAATTAATACTCCTAATATTCAAAATAAATGATATATTTAAAATAGAAACAGCTCAAAAATTGAGCGGTAAAGTAATAGCCAAGCAAAGCAACAGAAATATAGTTAAGAGCTAATATAAAATATTAATATAAATCGTCTCTGAAGGAACTGCATAGCTGTGCAAGACGGAGGAGAGGAGCAAATAATATCTGCACGAAGAAAGAATTCGCTTTTCATCAGCATCCCGCTCAGACGGCAAGCGCTACGTCATTCTCACGGCCACCTGGGTGGCGCCTGGGAATTAAATTCCTGCCCCCCACCCCACCCTTCTCAGACGCTCTGCCGTCGCTCTACCTTCTGCTGTTTACGCGACTTTCAACACCTCCGCCGGCACCACCCCCTTCCCTGAGGGTACGCTCTTTGTCTCGTCAACCTCACCTTTCCGGGGAGAAGCGCAATCAATCTTAGAGGTCCATAGTTTCATAAATAGGGTGCGGATTTCAATGAAATGTCATTTCCTACTATTTACTACTTTCTACTTACTTTCTTTACTTTATTTTTTCTGTCTCTTTTTACTTTCTTTCTACTATCAAGTTTTTACGTCATTTTTCTTTGCTTTCTGAGTATTTTAAAACATTTTAAGAACATTTTATTGATCATTTCTGGTGATGTTTTAGGTCATCAAAATACGCCCCCTATTCATAAATATCCGCTTGAGAGTGGCTATGATTACTAAGATACATTTTTTATTTGTTTTCGCACTAAATCGACTAGTTTTCAGATCCCATTCACTGTAGTTTTGCAGCGAAACGACTACGAACATTAATGTAGTTCAGCAGCAATATGAACAACTGTATAGCGAATATTTTAATCCAAAGTTAACGAGCCATGTCAATTAAAAAGTTCCCTAATATTTGAAAAAAAACAACAAAAAAATTAAAAAAACTCTGTGACATGTTCACGATTTCCAGATTAGTCTGTCCACCCTGAATGAAATGAGGAAAGGTGCAGTGTGGACGGATGGAAGGAAACAAAGTAGAAACGGGCGGATACACTTAAACAAAAACAAGAATCAAGTGGGTCCCAGATTGTCGGAAGGTAGGTAGGGGAAGCAGAGGTACCTGAGCGGATGTGGCTGTATGGGGACACCTGCTCAGCCGCCTCCAAGGCGAGTCGCGTGGGAGGCGGCAGTGCGGTGTAGTGCGCAGAACTTCCTTCCTGGTGAGGCGTGAGCGCGGGTGGGCGTGGCGAGAAACTCCGCGAGGGGGCGCGGCTGGCGCGTCCTCATCACATCATCATCAAGTGAAACGGCGCTGCGGCTGTGCACGGCCTCGCCGGCAGAGGCCTCCTCATCTCCGGGCCGCGCGGCGGCGGCCGCGTGAGCGGAATATCGAGCAGGAGGTGCGGCCCGCCACCTCCGCGTCCGCGCCAACCTACGCCACCCCCGCCCTTGGCATAGCCATCGCCATCACCGCCACAGCCAACCCCACCGTCCACACAGGCTACGCTGTCATCCACACAGACAATGCCACCATCGACACAGACTTCCCCACCATCGCCATAGTAAACCTCACCATCCACACACACACAATGCCATCATCGACACAGTAAACCCCATCCACACAGACTTCACCACCGACACAGCCAACCTAACCATCCAAACAGACTACGCTATCATCCACACAGAGAATGCCACCATCGACACAGACAACCCAATCATCGGCACAAGCAACCCCTTCATTGACATAACGAATCGCACCATCGACACAGACAACGCCACCATCGACACAGACAACCACACTATTGAAACATCCAACCCCACCATCGGCACAGTCAACCCCACCATCGACATAGCCAACCCCACCATCGACACAGTCAACCTCACCATCTACACAGACAATGCCACCACTGACACAGCGAACCTCACTATCGACACAGCCAATCCCACCTTCGACACAAAGCCATAATCAACACAGTCAATCCCACCGTCGCCAGTCAACCTCACCATCCACACACACGATGCCATCATGAACACAGACAATCCCACCATCCACACACACATCACCATCGACACAGCCAACCCAAACATCTACACAGCCAACGCCATCATCGACGCAGTCAATCTCACCATCGACAGCCAACTCCACCAACTCTATCAACACAGAGAACCCCACCTTCCACACAGAAAATGCCACCTTCGACACAGACCCCACCATCGACTCAGACAACCCCATCACCTACACAGACAACGCCACCACCGACTCAGTCAACTCCACCATCGCCATAGTCAACCTCACCATCCACACACACAATGCCATCATCGACACAGTCAACCCCACCATCCACACAGACGTCACCACCGACAGAGCCAAGCCAATCATCGACATAGACAATCCCACCATCCAAATGACTGCACCGACACGGCGCGACACCAGAGAAACTATCGACAAACCTCTACACTACCACATATTCCGGGAGACCGGTCGTATTAGAACTTGTCCCGGCTGGGGCGGTGCCCCGCTGGTGGGAGAGTCCTGGTTAGGGGAACCCCACTAGCCGACGGTAGGTCGGCGCCGGATCTCCCCATCCAGCGGGAGAAGGTCACCACCATCTCCCCACAAAATGCACTACACTTAAGGGAATAACGACAAAAGCACTTGACGCGCCTGGAAACACGAAAAAATAAATCAATCAATAACCCTTCCCCGTCTTCAATGTGGTGAAGGCCAACCGCTTCTGCAGTACAGCACCCACTCCAAGCGAGCAGGCGGTAACAATCTCACTGAATTACCGGCGCACTGCTGCGAGATTCGAGTGAACCGGATCGCTCTTTGTGGTCGACCAAAAGCTCTAGTAAATAATGAAGCTTTAATAGCGTGTCCCTGGCTTTGCCAATGTCTCTACCCGTATTTCATGTTTTTCGATCGTTTTTCGGGAAGAGTTCTATTCCAGACAGTACTTGTAAGACAGACGAAAGAAAAGGTCATGATGGTGGTCATTTCATCGAATATCATTTGTATATGGAAGTCAATTTATTACTGCTACTCCTGTTTTATTTCCTGTAGCTTCTTCAGAACTTTGTGGACATCAATCATGGCAATATCAAGATACATTACCAGTATTAGGAAAACCAACATGATCAGTAAGTTAAAAAAGTGGTCGGATCAATGCAGAGATCAATTCACATCGCCACTTACAACAATATAAACTATAGGTGAATTCACCATTCGGGCATGCTACTACGTAAAATTACATGATAATGCAATTTACCTATGGCTGCTACGAAGTAATCTAGTTTATTATTAATTTCAACCACTTACTATTATAAAATTTTAGATCATGCTTCATATTCGTCTATCATAAACAACCTATAATTTTACTCCTTAAAAATGAAACAAATTTGTAATCTATAACATAACTTCCGGATTCCACAAAATTTATCGTAAAGTGGAGGAAGATATAAACTTTTTTCATACTATTGCTTATGGCTTAAACATTCGCTGCCACAAAATATTTTTCAGATTGGACGTCCTCACAAGCAATAAAAACGTAAAAACGCACCAGGTCGAAAAGAACTACGGTGCTTGGAACATCTGGTGGAAAAAGTGGGTGATTTTCGCAGCACACAATTCGGTTTCGCTGTTTGAGTGCAGGAATTGAAATGAATTTGCAACACATAAACACCGAGTAGGAATTGATTTCGTTTGGCAGCTTCGGAAAAAATACATTAGTAATATAGTGATTAGTGAATAGCAGCCTGTTTATAAATTTTTAATATTGCTTTGCGACCCTTTTAACAAAACTACGATTAGCATACTACTTTTAACTACTTACATTATTTTGAAAAATAAACTTTTGGAGATTTGAAACAAATAAATATTATGGACACTACAAAAAGATACGTAATGAATCACGAACTAAAACTGATTGTTACAATCTTCATAAAATTAGAAAGGATTCTGGGAACAAAGTGGACCTCATAATCGATGCACACGCTGCTGGATTTCAACCATACAGGGCGCCTAAACTGCCAATGAACGTAATGTGCCTAATAAGAAATACCAGACAAAATAAATTGGATTGCTGCATGATAGATGGCAATACGTTGCAAGAATCAATAATAACCCAAAATATCATCTAATGGCGTTTAAAAACGTCTCCTAAAATCGTAAAAAAACTAAAACTGATTCGCACTTCCCTGGAGGGACTGAGGGATCCAGTTTCAGAAACTAATAGCAAAGAAAATTTCGGAAAGAAAAAACACTTAAATATGTATTAGTATTGAAAAGTAAATTTTATTCTTCTATTCTTCAAACGAATAATTAATATGGAAGATTTATTTTGCCGTTTTTGATAGCTTATCCCTAGAGATGAAACAAAAGAGACTTTTCTCATGTTATTGTGAGCAATTTGTAAAAATATCGTGTCAAAACTAAAACTGCTTAATGTGGTGTAACTGCCAATTGCAGAGAAAGGTGATGTTTCGGAGTTGCATCTGAACGAAAGTATATTCATTAAGAGCAATATTTAATAAAAGACAATACTGAGCACATCTAAACACAAATTAATCATTATTTACCACTTGTTAACCTCGGCTGTCGTTTTCTGAGTGCGAACCCGCAACATTGTCTGACGAAGTTCTAAATGTTTCAATTTGTATTCCATAAGCTATAAAGTTTGATGCAATTTTAAACAAAACAGATTCAATATTGATGTACTATTCGTTGTACTGGTTAATACAGGATTCCCTCTATTTTTTCCTAGTCTCGGACAAGCTTTCTCTACTACACTCAGAAAATTTCTTTGGACTGTATATATAAATATGAGAAGTCGCCCCGTAAGGAAAATCCATCGGTAGTTACATTTCTATTTTCTACAATTATTGCTTTATTAAAACGAGTTTACTTTCCGCACAAAAATAAATATTAATTGTAAACTAAACATAAAATAATATAAAATACGATAAACTTGTCCAATGCACTATTATTGTGACAATTATTTTGCAGCAATTAAAACAAAATCGGAACGTGCCCTGGCAAGCCCGCATTCATATGCTCCACCAATCCTCTTCGCAGAGACGCAGTGACGTTAAGCCCTTCAATTTTTCCCGAGGTCGCGTCGGTTGGCACGGGTTGTCGCGTGGGGCGCCCGCTGTGCCGCAAGTGGTGAAGAGGGACGCCACCCTCACTTCCACACCCATCACCACCTCCGCCCCAACGACACCCCCACTCAATCCCGTCGCCACAGCCAACGCTACGCCGCGCCGATTGATTGATTGTTAGTGATTCCGGGCGCTACAACTACTATGGTCATTAGTCATTAGTTCCGTAAGTGTAGAGCGTGTTTTTGGTAGGGAGGTGGCGGTGGTTTTCCCCCGCTGGATGGCCAGATCCGGCGCCGACCTACAGTCGGTTAACGGGGTTTTTCTCAACCAGGTATCTCCCACCAGCGGGGCACCGCCTCAGCCGGGATAACTTTTAAGTCCCCGACCAGCATTCCGGAATGTGAGGTAGTGTACTACGTGTTAGTGTAAGTAGTGAGGATAGGACAAGGAATATGAAGGAAAGATCGCTCGCAGTCTGTGGCCCGTTTGTTAGGGTCCTACTCCTGCATTCGCCTGGTGTTGATCGGAGAAACCACGGAAAACTACCGATCAGAGCACCCGGCCGCTAGAATTCTCCTCCAGTCTGCGACTGAACCCGACCTAGCTGGAAAGCTAGTGTCGAAAATGCTGCCGCCGTGGGGAGTGTAACCTAGGACCTCCCGGACAGAGGCGCTGCAGTGACATCAGTTGACGCACCGAGCCACCGCACCCGGTCGCCGCGTCGTGCGAGAAGCAAAGGGCAGAGAGCGCGACCGCGAGCGAGGGAGAGGGGCGGGGGTGGGGTGGGGTGGGAGGGAGAGGGGTGAGATGGGGGAAGAGCGGAACGGCGGGCGCTGCGTCTGACGGGCCGTCGCGTGACGCCGTCAACGGCGGCGACGGGCCGCGTCGCCTCCCGCATCCAGATTACCCTCCCTGCCGCCTCCGCGACAGATAGCGGGCCCGCCGGCGGCGGTGGCGACAGCGACGGTGGCGGTGGCGGCGACGGCGACGGCGACGGCGACGGCGACGGCGGTGGCGATGGTGGTGACGGCGGTGGCGACGGCGGCGGCGGCGGCGGTGGCGACGGCGGCAACGGCAACGGCGGTGGCGACGGTGGCGGCGGCGACGGCGGCGGCACGACTGGCAACGACGCATGTTGCGGCAAAAGTGGGGGTGGCGGTGGCGGATGCGAAGTCGGTGGCAGTGACGACGGAAGAGTCAACCACGATACGAGACGACAGTACACGCGATGGATGTGCGACTGCTGGGAGTGAGGAAGTATTGCGGTTATACAAGTGTCTGTCAGATGTGACGGCAAGAGTCAAATCATGGCGGAGGAGCTGGAAATGTGGCTGGGTAGTGAGGGTTCTGGATGGTCGTAATGAAGGACGCAACCCAGCGATGGAAACGGACCATCAGTTTCACTGACAGTTATGGTAGAATGGAAGCGATTAGCATAACTGAGTGGCGCACTTGGGTATAGCTGTTGCGGCGGTGATAGTGATGGTGGTGGTGGTGGTGGTGGCGGTAATGGCAGTGATTCCGCGCGCGTCATCCGTTAAGGTAATTAGTACCGCAAGTGTAGTGCATGTGCAAGGGATGAGGGTGATCTATCGATGGACGGTGAGTTACGATGTCGACCTACTGGCGAGTAATGGGTACCTCCCATTATTATATCAGGTATCTACCGACCGGTCTCCCGATATGTGTGGTAAGTGTATGTGTATGTGTAAGTGTAAGTGTAAGTGTAAGTGTAAGTGTAAGTGTAAGTGTAAGTGTAAGTGTAAGTGTAAGTGTAAGTGTAAGTACAAGTACAAGTACAAGTGCAAGTGCAAGTGCAAGTGCAAGTGCAAGTGCAAGCGCAAGCGCAAGTGCAAGTGCCAGTGCAAGTGCAAGTGTGTGTGCCAGTTTATGGTGCGGGTAGGAGAAATAGAGGAAGGAATGATCACGCGCGTTCCGTGGTCCTATTGGTTACGGTACTGCTGCTTAATTCACCTCGTGTTGATTGGAGAAACCACAGAAAACCACCAATAAAAGTAGCCAGGTAAATTGGACCAAGCAATCTAGCTAGTGTCAAAAATCCTACCAACGTCGCATTTCTAACTAGGATCTCCCGATCAGAGGCGCTGTAGTGACATCAGTTGATGCCCTGAGCCACCTCTTCCGGTGTGGTGATGGTAGACGGGTTGGTCCGGCGGCGCTGGCGGTGGGGCGACAGTGATAGCGGTAGTGATGATGGTGGTGTTGGAGTTTGTAGTGGTGGTAATGGTGATGATAATTGTGGTGGTGGTGGTTGTAATGATGGTGGTGGTGGTGGTGGTGGTGGTGGAGAAAGTGGTGGTGGTTATGGTGGCGGCAGAAGGGGTGAGGTGGAGATGTATTGGCGGTTTTCTGGGGCGGCGGCGTCTACACCTTCACCACCACAACCACAACCACCACCACCACGAGCGGCGTCATAGAGGACAAGGACGTCATGAGGAGGCGGAAGCCTTGAGATGTCGCCGTCCACCACGCCCCCCTCGTCCTTCTCCTCGGCAGCCACCCTCCGTCCTTTGCCCTTCCCGGCTGCCGGCGCGACGTCTGTTCCGCTCGCGAATTATCTGTCACAACTGGCCCCTCCCCCGGCGCCGCCCGCATCAGTATTCCGCCCACTCGGTCGCTGCGGAGGACGCGATGACGCCGCGATCAGCCGTCGACGCCGCCACAGCTCAACGGGGCAAGCAGGGGCCTCGAGATTCATGGGGGGAACACGCGGAGGGGGCTAGCGGCTGGACATGCTACTAGTTTACGGAAACATTTACTAGTTTATTTCTATTTTAGTCGAGGTTTAACTCTTCTTAAATTGTTTTGAAGTCATATTTCAGTTCTACGATTAAGATACCGGAAGGTTGAGAAAATATCAAGAAAATGCTCTTTCGGTGACGATAGATGGCAGATGGCCAGAGAGGAAAGAAAAAATTTCTACGAGAAAGTCTGTGCCATTTAGTAGCACCTATGGTTTTTATCTAAGTCATTCACTCCAAATATTCACTTCACATCCATCAGTTCGCTTTTTTTAATTCAACCTAAAATGTGCCTGTATGTCCGTACGTTGAAATCTGTCTGCCAATATATACCTTACACCTCGTCTCGTAAAACTATTTCCGTTCTGTTAACTTTTCTAACATTCTGGTTAGTCGCGCCTCCACTCTTTACAATTTCATGGAATCTCACTGCCTTCTACCGGGAACGGTGGCTCAATGCATCAACTGATGCCTCTGACCGGGAGGTCCTAGGTTTGAGATCCGACAATGGCAAGATTTTCCACACTAGTTTTTCAGCTAGGTCGAATTCAGTCGCAGTCTGGAGGAGAATTCTAGCGGCCGGCTGCGCTGATCGGTAGTTTTCCGTGGTTTCTCCGATGAAGGCGATCATCCGGCGAATGCCGGGGCAGTACCCTACCAAAAGGGCCACGGACCGCGCACGATCTGTCCTTCCTCTTCCTTGTCCTATCCTCTCACCTTATACACACACTTACACTAACATGCACTACACTACCACATATCCCGGGAGACCGGTCGGGAGCTTAGAGCTTGTCCCGGCTGGGGCGGTGTCCCGCTGGTGCGAGAGTCCTGGTAAGGAGGAAACCCCGCTAGCTGACGGTAGGTCGGCGCCGGATTTCGCAATCCTGCGGTGGAAGATCACCGCATCTCCCGAGAAAAGAACATGCACTACACTAACGGGACAAATTACCAAAGCAGTTGACGCGCCCGGAAACACGAAAAAACCAATCAATCAATCGAGGTTTAACTCTTCTTTAATATTTTTGAAGTCATATTTCATTTCTACGATTAAGATACTGAATGATTGAGAAAATATCAAGAAAATGTACTTTCGGTGACCATAGATGGCAGCTGGCCAGAGAATGGAGTGAGACCTTAAAGACAGTCCACACCAAGGAAATTATAAAAAATTGCTACGAGAAAGTCTGTGCCACTCAATAGCACCTCTAATACAAATAGCACCTCTTATACAAGCCACTCACTCTAAATTCAGTTCACATCCCATCAGTTCGATTTTTTTAGTTCAACCTTAAAGTGACTGTATGCTCATACCTTGAAAGCTGTCTATTAATATTTACCTTGCACCTCGTCTCGTAAAACTATTTCCATTCTGTTAACTTTTCTAACATAATGGTTAGTCACGCCTCCACTTTTTTACAGTTCTCTTTACAATGGAATTCCATTGCCTCCTACCGAAATTGGTGGCTCAGTGCATCAACTGATGTCACTGCAGTGCCTCTGACCGGAAGGTCGTCGGTTCGAGTGCCTACAGTGGCAAGATTTTCGACACGAAAGTCAGCTAGGTTGAATTCGGTTGCTGACTGAAGGAGAATTCTAGCGGCCGGTTGCTCTCATCGGTTCTTTTCCTTGATTTTTGCGATCAACACTAGACGAATGCCGGAGCAGTACCCTAACAAACGGGCCACAGAGCGCGCGCGTTCTTTCCTCTCTCTTCCTTGTCCTACCCTCTCCTTTTAAACACACACTTACACTAACATGCATTGAACTAGCACATATATCGAGAGACCGATCGGCAGCTTAGATCTTGTCCCAGCTGGGGCGGTGCCACGCTGCTGGGAGCAGGGACCGAAAAGGTATTGAATACCGGTAAAAAATACCGGTATAATACCGGTATTTTTCCATACCTTTTTCAAATACCTTTATTCTTTTATACCGGTAAAATACCTCTATAGGACGTCTATACCGGTATGGACGTCCATAAAGGTTATACCGGTATTATACCGGTATTTTCAATGAAGAAATATAGCTTACCATCCATACACGTTGAAAAAATAGGTTACTATAGTTAATAATATCTCACAAAATGTTTATTAATCAAATATAATTTCATAATTGTTATTTATTGTTTAAATTATTATTTAAACAATAAATTAAATTATATTCTTATTATTGTGTATTAAATTCTATTCTTATTATTGTAAATGCTTTGTGTTCGGGCGTTTACGTTTTGCATACGTTGTATGTATTGAAAACCTCCCTTAATTTAAACTTCGGAAAAGTTGAAATACGAAATAATAATTATTGATTCCATTGAAGAGAACCTTTTCTTAGCGTCCTTTATCGAGCCATATCTCATCTGACCTGAGAGATGACCTAAGCCTGTCTTTGTATTTCGCACATGGAGAGACTGTCAACGTATGCGCCGGCCGTAGGCGTAGGACCGTTTCTGCCCTCCCCGACCCCTCCTTCGGCGAACTGAGGAAGCGTTGACACCTTGAGATAATCACGAACGCTCAGGCTTTCAGGTCCAGTTTTGTTATTGTTAAAAATGATTTCCTTTTACTTCATTTCACAATTAAATCTTAATTATACATTAATAAATAGGGCTAAAATAAAATGTTATTTTTCTAGTTTATATTAAGGGTTTAATATATTTTGACATTAACTGCAAATATTGAGAAAATTTGTAATAAAAGTAAATTATTATGTTATTATTATTATTATTATTATTATTATTATTATTATTACTATTGTTATTAGCTATTAACATTGCATGTGGGCAAGGGTTCCCTTCTACGCGGGTAGCTTACATTGTAAAATGCATCTGGAGGAGCCCACTTCGAGAAGAGTGTTTCTTCCTTAATAATAAGAAACATATACTAACATTATTAATTAATAAAAAAGAGTTTATTAATATTAACATTTTTACTTTTTAATTAAAATTAACATTTAATTTAAATAAATTTATAAACTAACAAACAAAATAATACATTAATTTACACAAATTTAATGCAAACATTTAAAATTTAATTAGTATTAATATTTTAAAATATTTATTAAAATTAATTAATATTATATATTACTATTAATATTTTTTCTTAATGAAATATCTTAAATAATACATGGATGTAAATTAAACATGCTTCAATCATTAATTTTGAATTAAACATAACGCTTCTGTTTCCTCACGTAAGAATAGTTAATGTCTATTAGCATTCAGTGTCAATTTTTAATATTGTTTTAGTTATAATTAATAATTATATATAATTAATTAATATATAATGATAATTATTAATTATGGTGCAGAATAAGGAAACTGGGCCAACTGAAAAAATTATTTTCGGGAATGTTAGTGATACGATCAAATTTAAGCAAATAATCATATTTAGTGATAAACATAGTCGTGCAAGAAGGAAGTTTGGTATGCGTGGGAAGACTTATTTATGGATAAGAAGACACGTTTCTCCATTTTTTATCGCTACTAGAAAGGGCAAGATTTATACGGATAAATTTTCAACACTATCACGTGTCGCCAAGCTCTGCGCCCGGACGTGAGGTCCAAGGTCAGCGAACGAGCTCGTGTTGATGTCTGCGAAAGACCTTTGGCTGGTCCCTCCGTCTGACGACAGAACTCTACTTCCCAGTCAACGGCAGAACTCGACCTAGCTAGAATATGTGTCGAAAATCCGCCACCCTCGGGACTCGAACCCTAGGACCTCCCGGTCAGAAACTCTGCCGTGTAAATAGTTGTTTCCTCTGAGCCATCTCAGCGGAAAAAATCACAATGAATTTCCCCCAAATACCTGTATGATTCTACTGAAATACCGGTATTTTCTCATGAAAATACCGGTATTTTGATGAGAGAATACCGGTATAATACCTTTAAATAGAGGTATTTTACCGGTATAGACGTCGGATAAAGGTAAAATACCTCTAAAAATACCGGTATTTGACGTCTTATACCGGTATTTTTAAAGGTATTTTGAATAAAGGTATAATAGAGGTAAAGGTATTTGTATACCGGTATAAATACCTTTACCGCTATTATTTCGGTATTCGGTCCCTGGCTGGGAGATACTAGGTGTGAGAGAACACCGCTAGCTGACGGTAGGCCGGCACTTGATCTCGTCATTCAGTGGGCGAAGATCACCGCCACCTTCCGAGGAAAAACCACGCACTACACTTACGAGACTAAATGACCTCAGTAGTTGACGAGCCCGGAAACACTAACAACCAACCAACCAACCATTTACTTGTATTTAAACATCGTGATTTGAAGTATCAGATTGTTAGTTTTAAGTAAGATAATACTGAGGCAGTTAGTTTCAGAGAAAAGTTTTCATTCACAGGATTAAAAAATCAACTATTTCTTTTCTTCAAATAGAAATCCCTTTTTACTATTCTTTCCTTTGTTCAATCCGGTTCTTTTTCCAATTAATGAATAATATCTTCATTTAAGTGAATAAAAGGGTGCGACATTGTCGATTTCCGATTTTGTTGTCACACACTGTAATCGACAGCTGTTCCGTACCATCGTCAAGTGGTAGAATGAGAAACAATCCGTTTCGAAATCATATAAGGATTAGGAAAATTACTATTTCAGAATCTAGTACATCGCACGCGAAAATTAATAATTCAGGAATTTTTTTCTTGTAACGTTTATGATTAAAAATATTACATATACGGAATTATTTTTCGTGATCCTTTGCCTTAAAATGTTAGTAATCTTTTTATGTAGAAAAACACAACAGTGTCTTATGATGAAAAATAGGACGTGTGGTAATTAATTATAAAGCACACAGAGACAATGCAGGACATGTGAGTAGCAAGGTCATCGGCAACACATTTATTGTTTCGTTTACGAAATACTAAGTGCTCATACAAATTGAGAAACATTCATAATTAATTTCAAGTTTCTTTTAACTTTTCTCTATTAATCCACGAGAGACAGGTTTCGAAAAGCGAATAACAGAACGCCTAATACAAAGCAATTTGAATTATTCATTTCCTTATCGAACATATTTATCAATAATATACTTCACGTAATGACCGTGCCATTCATCACCTTGAAAAAACACCTGTAACACTCACAATTATTCACAAACCGACAAAGTATACAGAGCAAAACGAGGGAGTTCTTTAAAATGTCGCACTGCGAGAGGTGGATCACTGCATCAAATGATGTCAATGCAGTGCCTCTGACCGATAGGTCCTAGGTTCGAGTCGCGATAGTGCCGAGATTTTCGACACAAGATTTTCAGCTGGGTTCAATTCGTTTCTCGTCGAGAGGAGAATTCTACAGGAAGGCTGATCTGATTAGTAGTGTTCCATGGTTTCTCCATTCAACAGCAGCCGAATGCCGGAGCAGTACAACAACCTAACAAACGGGCCACAGGCCACGCGAGCTCTTTCCTTCCTCTTCCTTGTCCTGTCCTCACCACTTACACATACACTAACAAGTATGCTAGGAGACCTGTCGGGGACTTAGAACGTAATCCGGCTGGAGTGGTGCCCCGCTGGTGGGAGATACTTGGTTGTGGAAAACCCCGTTAGTAGGTAGGTCGGCGCCGGATCTCGCCATCCAGGGGGAGAAGATCACCGCCACCTCCCGATAAAAAAACATGCACTTCACTTACGGTACTAAGCACCTCAGTAGTTGACGCGCCCGGAATCACTACCAGTCAATCAATCAACCAATCTGAACGGTCGCGTTTATTTACTTCACAACGCGTTAGCAGTCGATCACCTACGCCCACCTTTCTTTCCGGGGTCTTCCGCCGCCTATTTCAACGGACGTCGCGCGGCCGTCGCCGTTAACGAAAATACGGCCGCTCGCCCCACGAATTAGCCCACGCCGCCGCGTAATCACCCCGAACATCTCGCATTCCCCAACCTCATCCCGCGCGCGCGGGAAGAGAAAGGGCGGCGCCCCTCACAGGTGGCGCACCAGCGGGTACGCTCACCCTCTCAACCCCCTCCACCCCCGCACTCGCTCGCGCTATCTATGTATCGATCGAGGAAACTCGATTTCCTGGGGCACCGCTACCTGGCTTAGTGCTCTCATTTCATTTGTTTCTGGAAATTGCCGTATTCTTTCATTTCCTTTTACTTCCGTTTCCCCGGGCTGCCTTTTTCGGTCGCGCCCCCTCCTTGACTTCGTCGACCCTTCTCCGCCACGCCCATTTCGTATCCTTTTTGCGTCGCGGCCCCGCCGCAGCCGCGTACCTTTACCACCTACCTATATTCTTTGCTTTGTTCTTTCCTCTGTGTGTCTAAGCCCGCAGTAAAAACGGTGTTTTATTCCTCCTTATATCGTGGGCGCACGCGGTGCGGTGCGGTCGCGTTGCGGTCGACGGCGGCGGCGGCGGCCGGGAGAAAGCGGGGGTTGGGGGCGGAGGTGGGAAGAGGGACAAGGCCCCCCCTGAGAAGCCTCTGAGATTGCGGGGGCGGTGGCGGGCGTCATATTTCGCGCAACTTATGGCGAACTGTCGGCCGCCGTCCGGCCGCGGCTTCCGTGCGTGCAGGCGGTGTGGCTGGGTGGCCGGCCGGTCGAGGGTCCCCGGCGATCGGCAAAGCCCCGCAGACGCTTTCTCGGGCTTCTGAGGTGTCGATGAGGCGCCTTACAACGCGGACGGGGTCTCGGGCGGGGTGGGTCGAGGGCAAAGCTCGGAGACATGTGCTGCACTATACAAGGAAATGGAAAGGTGTTGTAGTTCTCAGTGGACACTGTCTGGTGGGCTATTCAGGAACATATTCAACAAAAGAAAATGTTTTTTTTTAAATAAGAGAAAATATTTCTTGGGGATAGTTATTAATGTCATTAAGGAAATAAATAGTATATATGAGATACGAATGAAGGTTGTAAATCGTGGCGATAACCGAAGTTTGTCACAACCCGAAATAACACGGTGGACTGTTAAAAGTTATGTTAATAATTAAGAGTGGTCTTTCGGTTCCTTTATTAGGTGGATATTATAACAGTACAAAATTACGAAAAAATACTTCATTGAACCGTTGTTAATATAACTAGCTTACAAGTCAATGCAGTTGAATGTTTGGAATTAAATGTTTCCTGACGAGGCGAGGCAAGGCGAGGTAGCGCGACATTGAGAATCGAGATCGTAGTTTTGAAATGAATTTGCAAAATTTGGAATATTGATGGTTTTGTAATATATGATGAAATGTGAAAGATATGATGGAGGCCGTAGGACGCAATTCAAAGCTATAAATCCCAGCTTAATTAATGAGAAAGGTCATATTATGGTTTATTCATAGATTTAAGAAACATTCTATTAAGTTCGCAAACTCTAATCATATTGAATGAAAACACGCACATAAACCAAATTCGAAAGAATATTTCATGGTAGTGTGGTGATTAGATGATGAAGAACGACGCGGATGTTGATACCAGATTCAAATCTAGCATTGGTGACAAGTTGCCTACATGTTACAAAACATCTGGTAGCATCTAATAATCTGAATGATAAGCTACCCGATAATTATCGTCTGATGGTGCAGGAACACGATACACAGTTTTGTATCCAGAAATAAAACAGTAAAGTCACCACGTATATTTTCATGAGTAGTTATTCTTCATCGATTCCCACAAACTAATATTCAAATAAACGTGATATTATTTCTAAATCAGAGGCACAAATGCAGGGCTTTGAACCAAGAAATGCATAAATCACAATACGCTGTATTTGGATCTCCATTAAAACTTTACGAGGATGAGAACACAGCAGATGGAATTGATTACGCGCAGCACGTTGCGTCGGAGGTTCGTTCGGAGAAGCGCAAGTTGCGACCAAGAGGAGGTTCTGGATTTGCAGAAGCACGAGGACGGGGCGCCGGGAGCGGAGCCGTCAGAGCAGCGAGGACGGGGCGTCAGAGGAGGCAGGGAGACGGAGGTGGAGGGCGGGAGGGGGGGCGATGTCGGAGGGTAGTGCGGAGATTGGGGTGGAGAAAAAGGTGAAGGCGAAGGCGGGAACGGAGGCAAGAAAGAGAGTGGAGCAGGGCGTGGTGGGAGCGGAGGCGGTGATGAGGAGGGGGTGGAGATGGAAGTGAGAGTGTAGGCGAAAACGTAAGCGGGGCGGAGACGGGGATGGCGAAAATGGTGGCAGCGAAGGCGAGAACAGAGGCAGGAAAGAGAACGAAGCATGGCGCGGTCGGGAGCGGAGGCGGTGATGAGGAGGGGGCGGAAATGGAGGTGAAAATGGAGGCGAATATGCAAACGAGGTGGAAATCGGGATGGGGGGAAAGATGGGGATGGAGAAAATGATGGAAGCGACGACAGAGGCAAGAATGAGAGCGAAGCAGGGCGGGGTGGGAAGCGGAGGTGGTGATGAGTGGGAGGGGATGGAGGAGCGAAGGGAAGTGAAAATGGAAGCGAAGCGGAGACCGGGGTGGGGAAAAGATCGAGATGGAGAAAATGGTGAAAGCGAAGCCAGAGGCAGGAATGAGAGTGGAGCAGGGCGGGGTCGGAAGCGGAGGCGATGATGCGCGTGGGACGGAGATGGAGATGAGAATGAAGGCAAAATTGGAAGCGAGACGGGGACCAGGGCGGGGTGGAGACGGGGACGGAGAAAATGGTGGAAGTGAAGGAGGGAGCGGAGGCAGGAATAAGCAGATCCGGGCAGGAATGAGAGCGGTGGAAGGGGAGGCGGTGATTAGGGGGGGGCGGGGATGGAGGGGAGAATGGAGTCGAAAATGGAGGCGAGGCGGAGGCCGGGGTGGGGGAAAGACGGGGATGGTGAAAATAGTGGAAGCGACGTCGAAGGCAGAGAGCGAAGCAAGGCGGGGTCGGAAGCGGAGGCGGTGATGAACGGGGCGGGGATGGAGGTGAAAAAGGAAGCAATGGCGGAGTCCGGGCCGGGGTGGAGGTGGGGATGGATAAAGCGGTGAAAGCGACGCCAGAGACAGCAATGAGAGCGGAGGAGGGCGTGGTGGGAGCGGTGGTGGTGATTAGGGGGACCGGGGATGGAGGTGAGAATGGTTGCGAAAACGGAAGCGAGTCGGAGACCAGAACGGGGCGGAGACGGGGATGGAGAAGGTGGTGGAAGCGAAGGCCGGAGCGGAAGCAGGAATGTGAGCGGAGCAGGGCAGGAATGAGAGCGGTAGGAGGGGAGGCGGTTATTAGAGGAGGAGCGGTGTTGGAGATGAGAATGGAGGTGAAAATGGAAGCGAGATGGAAACCAGGGTGGAGGAAAGATGGGTGTGGAGAAAATGGTGGAAACGACGCCAGAGACAGGAATGAGAGCGGAGCAGGGCGTGGTGGGAGCGGTGGCGGTGATTAGGGGGACCGGGGATGGAGCTGAGAATGGAGGCGGAAACGGAAGCAACGGCGGAGACCGGAGGGGGCGGAGGCGGGGGCGGGGTTCTCGGAACAGGACAGGGCTGCGGTGCAGTCGACGGCCACGGACGTTCCGCGAAGTGTTCCGCGCGCTGCTCGTCGTTTGTTTTCCATCCCGCCAGTCTCATTTCTGTCGCCTGAGCTGTCCTAGCACTTCCCTCCCCTCCCCACCTCCAAGTGGGGAGCCATCTTCTCCTGACACTCGTTGGAGGGTTTCGTTGCCCGCGAAGATGACTTCTATCCCTTCATGCAGGCGGCAACATTTTAGTCCTTTTCTGTGTATTCTAAACTTGTGGGAAATATATAACTCTTGAATTTCGAAGCAGAATTCCTTTGTTGTTTCATTACAATTCACACTCGATATAATAAAGCTATTTTATATCCTTTCCGTATATTTTAAAAAAAATTAATTTTATATTTTGCAAAATGCAGACGATTAGTAACTTTTAAATCTCACAGAATGACTTATAAATTAGTCCTCTTATGTATAAAATAAATTTAAGTAGTTATGTTCGACATGTGATGTGACAAAATACTGATAACTGATATTATGGATTGAAATTGTTATTTATTATGATTATTGAATAATAACTGATATATGATTTAATTGTATAATGACATTATAAGTTGGAAAACTGAAAATATTACCACAGGTTACGATAATGGAAATAAGACTGAAAATAAGGAACAATGGATATGAGAAAAAATTACACAGATTTTAAGTGTATGATGTAGTACATGTCAAGAATACAAAACGAAAATGAGAAGGAAAAATATTAGAAAAAAAGCTAATATTCACGATTTGAATGAAAAGCGATATGAGAGAATATCTCAAAAAGAAGAAAGAGAGCAAGTTTACCTTCCCGTAAAATACGTCACCCCCTTCGGAAAGCAGTATCGCTTCCGTATCTCAAGCAAACAGGAACCAAGCGAGTGCTGTGCATGCAAGGGGCAGGTGCGCTCTGGAAGACGAAGTATGCTCCGACGGAGGTGGGGCATCGGGACGCTTCGGTTCGCTTTACTACCCCGCCCCATTCTCTGCTTCACCACGCCAACCCGCTTCGCTTTCGTGTTGTCCGACGCTGCCCGCTGCCACCCACTTACCTCACAGGCCCCCGCTCCCCGCACCCCCCACCCCGCCCACCTACCTCACCGCCCTCACCCGTCCGCCCCCGCGCTGCCCTCGCGCCGGCCTCACGCCTATTTTTTGGTGATTAGTGATTCTGGATGCATCAACGGCTAAGGTCATTAATTCTGTAAGTGTATTGTATGTTTTTCTCCGGAGATGGCGGTGATTTTCTCCCGCTGGATGGCGAGATCCGGTGTCGACCAACCGTCGGCAAGCGGGATTGTCCACAAACATATCTCCCATCAGTGGGACACCGCCCCAGTCATGACAAGCTTCAATCCTCCGACCAGTTTCCCGGAATATGTGCTAATGTAGTGCATGTTAGTGTAAGTGTGTGTGTGTGTGTAAGGGGAGGGAATAGAACAAGAAAGAGGAAGGGAAGATCGCCCGCAGCTCGTTTCCCGTTTGTTAGGGTACTGCTCCGGCATTTACTTGGTATGGATGATTGAAACCACGGAAAACTACCGATCAGAGCAGCCAGCCGCTAGAATTCTCCTCCACAGCGACTGAATTCGACCCAGCTGAAAAGCTAGTGTCGAAAATCCTGGCACCGTCGGGACTCAAACCTAGGACCTCCCGATTAGAGACACTGCAGCAACATCAGTTAATGCCCTGATAAACCTCACCCGGTCTCACGCCTCCATCTGGCCGTCCCCGTCGACTCTAATCGCTTTTCCCGAGCCTCCCCGACTTCGCTCTGACCTCAGGCCACCTCCCCCTCTTCTCAATGTCCCCAAGTCGCCCCACGCGGACCGCCCTCGCTTGCTCTTGGCCTCAATTATCCTCATCTCCCTGCGCTGACCACAATGTGACCGCACCGCGCCGCATCGAGCAACGACCTCAGCACACATCCACCATTTCCGTTGGCTCTGAAGCTCTTCCGATGGGAGGTACTACTGTTCGAATCCAGACGAAGGTGCTTTTCCGACACTAGCTAGACATCTAGTTCGGAATTCAGCTGCTGGATGGAGGAGCATTATAGCGAATGGCTGCTATCATCGACAGTTTTTCATGGTTTCTCCAATCAGTACCTGTGAATAAACAAATAAATAAATGACTTTATTGGTGGCGAGGCTCAGGCCATTTAGCCTGCTCTTCCACCTGGCCACTTTCAAAATTTATATTACAATGGTGCATAATAAAGGAAGTCATATTTTTCATTGAATGACTTCCTTTATTATGCACTACTGTAATATAAATTTTGAAAGTGGTCAGGCGGAAGAGCAGTTTAAATGGCCTGAACCTCATCACCAATAAAGACATTTATTTATTGATTTATTTTATTTTAATGATGGAGCAGTACCGTAAGAAACGGGCCACGGACTGGGCACGAATTTTCTTTTCTCATATTTTCCCCTTATACACAAACACATACACTGACATGCATTACTCTGCAACACTTGAATTGAGACGAGTAGGGATCTTAAAACTTGTACCGATTGGAGTGATGCCCCGATGGTGGGAGATACCTGGTTGGGGAAAACCCTACAGTCCGCTGGGTAGCACGGCGGCGGATCACACCATCCAGAAGGGCGAAACATCACCACCGCCTCTCTCAATAAAAAACATGCATTACTCTTAGGGAAGAATGACCACTTCAGTTGACGTCCACGTGTCATTAATCAATCAATCAATCCTCATTCCGTTAAGCTTCCGTTCCATCCCGTGAGTCCTCACCATCCCGAGCCGTCAAAGTCCTCAAACCACCCCCGCACTACCCCTCCACTGTTTTTTGATTGATTGATTTCTTCGTGTTACCGGGCGCGTCAACTGCTCTGGTCATTAGCCCCGTTAGTGTGGTGCATGTTTTTTTCTCTCGGGAGACGGCGTTGATCTTCTCCCGCTGGATGGCGAGATCCGGCGCCGACCTACCGTCGGCTAGTGGGGTTTCTCCTAACCAGGACTCTCCCATCAGCGGGGCACCGCCCCAGCCGACACAAGCTCTAAGCTCCCGACCGGTCTCCCATGATATGTGGGAGTGTAGTGCATGTTAGTGTAAGTGTGGGTGTAAGGGGAGATTATAGGACAAGGAATGGGAAGGACAGATCATGCGCGGTCCGTGGCCCGTTTGGTAGGCTACTGCTCCGGCATTCGCCTGGCGTTGATCCGAGAAACCACGGAAAACTACCGATCAGAGCAGCCGGCCGCTAGAATTCTCCTCCAGACAGCGACTGAATTCCACCCAGCTGAAAAGCTAGTGTCGAAAATCCTGCCGCCGTGGGGTGCGGGAACCTAGGACCTCCCGGTCAGAGGCGCTGCAGTGGCATCAGTTGATGCACTGAGCTACCGCTCCCGGTACCTGGTTGGGAAAAACCCTATAGTCCGTTAGGTAGGACGGCGCCGTATCTCGCCATCCAGAAGGGGAAACATCACCACCGCCTTCCTCAAAAAAACATGCACTACTCTTAGGGAAAAATGACCACTTCAGTTGACGTGCACTTGTCTGAAAACATTAATCAATCAATCAATCCTCATTCCATTCCGCTTCCGTTCCATCCCGTGAGTCCTCACACCACCCCCGCTCTACCCCTCCGCTGTTGCAGCTCCGCCCTCTAAAGCCCCACGCCCCCGCAGCCGTTCGCGCGATATGGAGATCCATGAAAACGTAACGGACTCGCATCGCCCCCTCCGCCCCTCCCCCTCCACTCCTCACCCCTCCCACGCATTAAACGGATATTACGCGGAGTGCCTTTCGTTTTAGATATAAAGACACGAATAGCTGTTTCCTAAATTGTACTATATCTGCTCGCTTTATGAAAATACTCTTAAATTCTTCGGAAGGCATAAAGGCGCCCCGCCCGGCCTTCTCAGGCAACTCCCGCGCGGGCGGCTTCGACGAAATACCGTCGCGTCGGAGGAGTAAGCACTAAAGAGGCGGAGATGGCGCCGGGGCGGGCGGATGTGGGGAAGGCCATGCGAAGACGAACGTGGCCGGAGAGCTAAGCGAGAGATGGAGGAGATGTAGCGGGAGAGTACAGCAAGGAGGGTGATAGCAGGAAACGTGAATGCTACGTATAAACACGGGGAGACGGGAGCAGAGAATGTGTAACGGTGATGGAGAACATGATGGCACACACGAGATGTGTTTCTAAAGGAGGGAAAGGTAAGAAGAATGTTACGTGTAGGTTCTGGAATAAACAAAGGGAACAAATCCTGAAAATAAATGAATTAATAACTAACGTAACTGTTTAGAAGTTTCTGGAATCACGAAATGAAATGGATATAGGTATAAGCTAGGGTATGAATAATATTACGCAAATCAAGACTGATGAGTATGCATGTTATGTGACATTAATAAACTAATAACAGAAATAGCGAAGAAAAAATATTGTGGGGAGGAAACCTTAGTGAAATACAAAAATAATACATACATTTACATTATTGGTATGTATTAGAATTAAACAGCCATTATTCTTTGTTCAAGTAAAGACTCAATTAATTTTACAATGAGGATATAATTGAAAATTGAACATAGTTTCTGGCACCGAAAAATCTTCGATACTAATATTCACACATTATACTTCTTAGTTTTAGTTCTAGATCCGTAAATTTGGGTAAATAAGAATTAAAAATGAATCTCCAGCATTATTGATTATGAAAAGATGGCTTGTGTGTAGAACGTGACCTCGCTAATTCCGAGAGAATGGTACGCAAGTACTTGATTCAGAGAATCGAAGGCTGTGTATCCTTCATCATGACAGAGTATGGCCTAGAACTGGGATTCGAATGGGCACTGAACGAGGTAGAGGAAAACGACAGGGAATCGGAATTGGCACAAACGATCCTACAGAGCTAATTCATACGTGGAATAGCTGACCACGTGAGTTTTACAAGAGCTTCCACTCTTGCAGGTCTTTGCCCTTATGGAACACACTAGGCTCATTCATACATTCATGCACGCATTCATGCATTCATTCATTCACTTCATTCATTCATTCATTCATTCAATTCATTCATTCATTCAATCAATCATTCATTCATTCATTCATTCATTCAAGCATTCATTCATTTTCATTCATTCATTCGTTCGTTCATCTTACAGTTATAAGTGGGATTTGCCCCCTGAAGTGATGAGGGTGGGGACACTACGAAAAAAGGAATAGTGCAACGGGTTGAGGCAGCGCTGCATGGTTATGGACAAACGAGACGGGGCAGAACTGAAAGACGAGGATTGTGAAATTACAAAGAACGAGGGAGGAAGCGGCAACGCGGGTAAAATGGTGCAAAGAGCGGAGGACAATGGAGGACTGAGAGAGGACAGATCGCGGTGAGAGGACTTGGGAGAGAGGATGCGTTGGGGGAACGGAGAGACAGCTAGGATACGTTCGCCAAGCCGGGGCCCCATTCTGCACATCGTATAGTTGCAATCACGCAGGATGTAGTGCATAAAACGCGCCGCTTCGAGATATGAGCTGCGCCAGCCATCGGACTGCAGCAAGGGGGGCCGAAATGAAATACGCCGCGTTGGCAAAGGGAGACGACGGGAGCAGGGGGCGGGGCATAACGCGTTACATAACAGAGTGGGACGACGCGGAGAGAGGGGGAGAGGAGTTAGTGACGGAGGGTGACAAGTTGCTGGGGTGTAACACGGTGAGGGTTGTTGACGATGCCGCTCTTTATCGACTTCGTTGGCAATGATCGTCAATATTCAGATATGAAGATGGCGGAATTATGTATCGCAGTTATGGATTAGACGCGTGATTTAGCTTGATATTCCTACCTCAACAATACTAGTAGATTGCGTAATAGAAATGAAGTTTCTATGAAACTTGTTTGGCACGTAGTTTTATAACGTAAATTATTTTTTGATATTAACACGTTTAGATATAATTTCATAACAACTACAATTTTTTGACTATTTTTTGCAATTATGTTTAATGAAATGTAATATTTTAGACAAAGTACGAACCACTGTTGGGTCCGAATTAAGATTTTTATTCTAATTCAACTTTTTAAAGTCTGAAAACTATCCGGAATCCTGAAACACAATAAGTTGAGAAAAAAACACTGTGAATTAGATAACAATAACTCTACAAGATTGCTTTCCTCGAATCCTGTTAAAAAAGAAATAGAGATTTTCGTAAAACATGTCTAAGAAACGACCAAGTATGCTTAATTTTCCTCATGGCCAAAATGTCTACACATTTAGGAAAAACTACTTCATCGCTCACACAATCACTTCATCGCTCTTCCAAATACTACATCGTACTGTCATCACCACATATGATCTTAAATAACGAATTGATGTTTTCACCACATACATTTTTCCCGATAACCGATTCATCGTGCACGGTGCCGCTCGCCTTTTGACAAACCTTGTGTAGCGTCACATTGGCGGCTGTGAGTAGGAGGAGGAACGGAACTATCGCATACCTGCGGGCTGAATAGCCTCGGCGCCACGGCGTTGGGATATATTTAGACCAAGTGGACGCAGCTTCACCTGGAAGGTCACGTGGTAGACGCGAGCCTCCCTCTTTTACCAAGAACGGTCACGTGACGGCTACACTCTAGGTATAAAATCAAGCCGACGAGCTCACACGGGGGGTTTCGTTTGCCTCGCGCGATGCGCAAAAAATTTACGCCCAGGCTGGAGCGTGTCGTGCCTCTTGCACGGGTGACGAGGCCACGGTATGGCTCGGGAGTAGCGTCAGAGGAGGCGGGGCCTCCCTAGCTATGTGGAGTATCCACAGGGAAATACTCAAAAATGTATAGTTTCGGAGCAGAATTTAGTTATTGTACATACGTGTAAATAAACTTGTACATACTTGTAAATGTCTGTGTGCTTTTCTCCATGACGCCACACTTGTCAATATCGGTCGATGCGGCAGAGGAGGCATTGATCACTCTGTTACCCGAGCTCTCTCCGAAATCACTCGCGTCACCTTTCGCATTTCCGGGCGTTGTCTCCGGGCGGCGTATCGCTTCCCGAACGCGTTTCGCGGGGCACTAAACATCTATTGAATCCCCGCGCGAATCACTCACTCGCTCGCTTCATGCCGCCACCGCCAACCAGCGACCGCCAAAGGCCTCCCTCACCACACCACCCCTCCAAGCGCGAAGAGGCCCCTCATAATAAACCGCGTTTTATAATACTTCATCGCAGCCGTAATGGAGCCGGCCCATTGGCGGAGCGGTGGGGGGAGACGCATCTCACCGCACAGTGGGACGTTGGGGGGCACGATAGGGATTAAAACTGATTTTTAGACACGCACTACAACACAATTGTTACCTTTTGGATGCACGCAGCGTACAAAAAATTGAATTTTTTATCACTAGATTTAAAACTGAGATGATACCCATTTTTTTTCTTTATTTCATAATTTTCGACACTAGCTTTTCAGCTAAGTCGAATTCAGTCGCTGTCTGGAGGATAATTCTAGCGGTCGGCTGCTCTGATCGGTAGTTTTCCGTAGTTTCTCCGATCAATATCAGACGAATGCCGAAGCAGAACCCTACCAAACGGGCCACTGAACGCACGCGATCTGACCTTCCTCTTCCTTCTCCTATCCTCTTCTCTTACACACACACACATGCACTACACTACCACATATTCCGGGAGACCGGTCGGGAGCTTAGAGCTTGTCCCGGCTGGGGCGGTGCCCCGCTGGTGGGAGAGTTATGGTTAGGGGTAAACCCCATTAGCCGACGGTAGGTTGGCGCCATCCAGCGGAGGAACATCACCGCCATCCCCCGAGAAGAAACATGCACTACACTTGTGGGACTAATGCCCAAAGCCGTTGACGCGCCCGGAAAAACGAAAAATCAATCAATCTTTATTTAATAGGTAATTATTGCACTTATAAATTAAATAATTTGATGCAATGTGGCTACACCGAAGGCCTTTAAGCCATTACAATACCTACATCCTACCACGTTCTAAACTTTCAAATTCTAGTATTCACCTCAAATGTTCTCTCCATCGCATCAAAGTCGCGGAAAAGATGCCATAAGGTACGGCTGAGGAAAAACCCTGAAGGGGAAAACCTTCAGAAGACGAATAGATGCTAATGCTCAAATGTTCTGCTAAAATGTGAATTCAAGAAAGAAAACAAAATACTAATGTCTGATCGTTTCTAGTACTACTGAACTTAATGTACTTACATGGTGCCCTGTTAAGTGATTTGTATTCTTGAATTAAAATGAAAGTAAATCCAGTAAGTCTGTCTAAAATTATAGGGAATGAGATACGTAAAAGTGATTCGATTTTGCTCGTAAGATGGCGTTAAGAGGCCTAACGTTCAACATTTCATTCTCGCAAAATGATATGTCACTTTTACTGCTCGTATAACAATTCCTTACTTTATGCAAATATTAGCTTTGTCCACAAACTGAGCTGTAAGTATTTTTAATTTTAATTTCTGGGAAGCGGCCGGAATAACAGTAACAAATAGTAAGTTTATATTAAATTTTTAAATTTAGATTTCAACGAATATTCATCACCGTGCTCACAAACATTTGAATTAGATCAAGCTCTACAAACTGGAAGGAGAAGAAGATTCATGTTGCGTTGAAAATGTACTTCTCGGCGTCTGTCGGTAACTGGTTGAGGAAATCTCAAAACTTGTAATCAGAATACCTAACGTCTGCTTGAAGTACATAGAATTTTCTCCCAAACATCATCACTTTTATACACTGCTACTACAATTTAAAATATTCAGTGGAAGCAACAACAAAACAACCAAAAATAGTCGAAAAATAAGATTTTGACCAACAACTCAGTATGTTCCAATTTAAAATCTAATCCACAATTCTATCACGGTATTGCAAGTAATTCTATTGCAATATATCTCTGAGAAATATATACTATTTTTAAACTCACAATTTTTTATGATTTTTTTACATTTTTGAAATTACTTTACCTAGTGCTTCTCAATTTCTTCCCATTTTAATCAAGATATTTATCACATAAACAATGTAAATTTTACGAGGTCATAAAGATAGCTATAAGAGAAACTAACGGAGGTCAAAGTATTTCAGTAAAGTGTATGCACATGATTTAATTTTTTTCTATTCATTGTGTCCCAGAACAAATGGTGTGGTTCCCGTTTTTTGGAGTTTTGCCCATCACGGGCAAGGAAGCAACTTGCACGCGGGGGGGGGAGCGGGGAGCGGGGAGAGGGAGGCGGAGGTCGCTTGGGTCGCGGCGTCGATGGCCGAATCGACCCATCGATCGCCTGCGTTGAGAGCGGCAACGCGCGCGGCGATCGACGCTCGTAAACAGGCGTCGTAACTCTGCCCCGCGGAGGCGGCGGCGGTGTGGGTGGAGGTGGAGGCGACGGAGCGGGTAGAGGCGGAGGTGGAGGAGCGGATGGAGGCGGAGACAGCGGAGCGGGTGGAGACGGAGGCGGCGGATCGGGTAGAGACGGAGGCGGCGGAGCGGGTGGAGACGGAGGCAGCGAAGTGGGTGGAGACGGAGGCAGCGAAGTGGGTGGAGACGGAGGCAGCAAAGTGGGTGGAGGCGGAGGCGACAGAGCGGTGGGTGGTGTGGGGGAGACCGAGATCCAAGCGGACAAGACACGAGAAGAAAAAAAGCGGACACCAATAGTGAGGGCGGAGAAGATGTGTGAGTCAAAGACGAGGAACGGTAGAAAAAAGGTTTACAAATGGCGGAAAAGGCGGGAAAGAGGCAGGAAAAGAGCGGGGTAGTTTGAAGTGAAGTTTGGAGGTCTGGAATGAGAGGTATGGAAGAGAGACAGCACATAGACGTGGACGATACAAGGGAGAAACAAATATCTTGCAGCCATACGTTCCGGGTGGTGAAGAGATGAAGACGGAATGGAAGCGGGATGGTGCGGCAAGCGAGACAGAGAGGGAGCGGGAGAGAAAGTAAGAATTTGAGGTGGACACGCACCAAAGGAAATGGCATTAGAAGGAGAGAGCGTGGACGGGGATAGTAACGGAGGAGTAGGGAGAAACGCTAACAGCTGATGCGATGGCAGAGCCACCGACAGCAGTGCTGATACGATTGAGTGGCAGAGCGGAGAAGGGGGCGGGTCCAATACGGGGCTGGCACGTGCACCACTCTACCGACTGCCTCTGTACTCTCCAGCTCCATTTAACATTCACGACACCAACGTTCTTGCGTAGACGGCCAGGCTAGCGCTAGACCGATAATTGCTTGGCTATATATTTAATCATAGCATGACTTAACTAGATATAGTTCACTATAATATTCTTATGAATAATTTCATGTCTTTACCGTGCTATTTGTGGCATGGCACTACATGTATGATCCAATTCGATATGGAATTAATTATCAAACTTCTCATTTAATCCTTCAATTAAAAACCATTTTTAAAATTGTAGGAGTATTTCTAAACGAAATGTCAAAATTCAAAATATTTTTAATAAACGGAAACATTTTTAAAAATCAACGCAACATTACTAATTTATTAATTTTTTAAAACTAACTATGAATAAATTAAACCGTACAATCTTTTCTCATAATATTGGTAATTAATAAAATAGCAATGTTTCGTAATCCTCAATTAGAGTACGACGAGACAACAACACAAAACGTATATACACAGCAATTTTTAGTAATATGCTTTGTGTCTGGGGCATGTCTGTCATGTCTGTTGGTGTTCTCTTTTTTTTCATCTCTAGCACTCTCCGAGGACGATGTGCGACATTCAAGTACAAGAAAAGCGCCTGCAAACGTCACATGTTACATCTTGCGCTCTCGGGGGTGCGCTCTCCCGCGGGATCCGCCTCCGCACGCGATGCGAAGGGCGTGGCCGAGGGGAGCGTTGCAGAGCGTGCATCGCTTGATCTCTCCCCTCCCTACTCCTCCCCTCCCCGACTATGTGCCACAGTCCTCCATACCGCCCGGCCCAGTCCCTCCTACACCACGCTCCTCCGTGCCGGCCCGTCCATGCCCCGTCACTACGACCTGTGCCACAGACCTCCATACCGCCCTGCCCACACCCTTCTGCACTACTCGCCTCCGTACCGGCCCGTCCACGCCTCGTCACAATGTGTTGCTCCTCGTTACTCTTGGCCGGCATGTTCACACCCTGTCACCACGCTCCATCACTACGACTTATGCCACAGACCTCTACACTGCCCCGCCCACACCCTCCTGCCCTACTCGCCTCCGAACCGGCCCGTCCACGCCTCGTCACCATGTGACGCCCCACGGTGCCCTTGGTCACCACGCTCCGTCACAACGCGTCGCCACTACACCCTCAGTTCTAACATCTCACTATGCTTCATTGCTATCATTCAGTCACTACCCACAGACCTCCATACCGCCCCGCCCACTGCCCCCTACACCATGCTCCTCCGTACCGGCCCGTCCACGGCTCGACACCATGTGTTGCTCCTCGTTGCTCTTGGCCGCCATGTCCACAACCTGTCGCCACGCTCCGTCACTACGTTAACGCCACACGATTCAAGCGTCCCGTTCTGCCCCGTCACCGCCACAACCACTCAGTTCTATCATCTCAGCCTATACTTCCTTACTATCGTTCAGTCACTACCCGTCACTTTGCACCATGTTATGGCTCCCCGTTACCACTTCCCATTATCGCTCCCCGTCACCATACCCCGTTACCGCTCTCAGTCACCACGCACCACTGCCGCCTCCAGTTACAACGCATCATGACCGCTTCCGTTGCCATGCCTCCTTACCACGCCCCGATACCGCGCCCAGTTACCTCTCACAATTACGGCTTTCAGTTACCACGCTCGGTTACCACTCGCCGTTACCACACCCGTTACCATACCTTTTCACCGCGTCTCGTCACCACTTCCTGTTACCACGCTCCGTTACTACTGCCCGTTATCACGCTCCATTACCACTGCTCGTTTCCATGCTCCGTTTCCACTTCCTGTTAGCACGCCGATTACCATGCCTCGTTACCTCGCCCCGTTATCGCTCTCCGTTTCCGATCTCCGTTACTGCTCTCCATCACCACTCAGTTACTGCTCTCCATTACCGTTCTCCGTTACCGTTCTCCGTTACCGTTCTCCGTTACCATTCTCCGTTACCATTCCCCGTTACCATTCTCCGTTACCTCTCTCCGTTACCGCTCTCCGTCACCGCTCTCCGTTACCGCTGTCCGTTACCGCTGTCCGTTACCGCTCTCCGTTACCACTCTCCGTTACCGCTCTCCGTTACCGCTCTTCGTTACCGCTTTACGTTACCGCTCTCCGTCACCACCCTCCGTCACCACTCTCCGTTACCGCTCTCCCTCACCGCTCCCCGTTACCGCTCTCCGTCACCACTCTCCGTCACCGCTTTCCGTCGCCGCTCTCCGTCACCGCTCTCCGTTACCGCTCTCGTTACCGCTCTCCGTCCACACACTCCTCCATCACCGCTCTCCCTCACCGCTCTCCGTCACCGCTCTCCGTCACCGCTCTCCGTCACGCTCTCCCGTCACGCTCTCCGTCACCGCTCTCCGTTACCGCTCTCCGTTACCGCTCTCCGTCACCACTCTCCGTCACCGCTCTCCCTCACCGCTCTCCGTCACCGCTCTCCGTCACCGCTCTCCGTCACCGCTCTCCGTCACCGCTCTCCGTCACCGCTCTCCGTCACCGCTCTCCGTTACCGCTCTCCGTCACCGCTCTCCGTTACCGCTCTCAAATCACCGCTCTCAATCACCGCTCTCCGTCACCGCTCTCCGTCACCAGCACGCAGTGATGCCGCTCTCCGATACTGCTCTCCGTCACCGCTCTCCGTCACCGCTCTCCGTCACCGCTCTCCGTGCGCTCTCCGTCACCGCTCTCCGTCACCGCTCTCCGTTACCGCTGTCTGTTACCGCTCTCCGATACTGCTCTCCGTTACCCCCCTCCGTTACCGCTCTCCGTTACCCCCCTCCGTTATCCCTCTCCGTTACCAATCTCCGTTATCCCTCTCCGTTACCAATCTCTGTTACCGCTCTCCGTTACCGCTCTCCGTTACCGCTCTCCGTTACCGCTCTCCGTTACCGCTCTCCGTTACCTCTCTCCGTTACCACTCTCCTGACTGATCGCTCTTCGTTTCGCTCCCCGTCGCTCTCTGATCGCTCTTCGTTTCGCTCCCCGTCACTCTTCTCCCTTACCATATTTCGTTACCACTCTCCGTTACCGATCCCAGCTACCACGCTCCGATACCGCTCCCATTCCAACGCCCCGTTAACTCTCCCCATGACTACTCCCTTTATTGCTGCACGTTACCAAGCCCCGCTGATGTGGTGCATTACCACTCCCCGAAACCCACCCCCATCTCCACGGTTCCCTCTTTCCAAGCCGCGCCGCCGCGCGTGCCCGAGTCGCTTCGCCCACGCTTCTGCCAGGCCGCACCCCTCTTCCCCCCGGCCGCGCCGCATCGCCACGCGTCGCCTCGTGTCGCGTCGCGTCGCATCGCCTCGTGTCGCGCGTCCGCGGCGGGGCGGGGCGTGGCGCGGCCCGTTTCGTCACGCAAGCGTGCGCGGCGCTCGTCGAAGCGTGGCGGGGCAAAGACAGCTGCGGCGGCGGCGCCGCTGCCGCCCACAAAGGCTCGGAGCGACGCGGCGGCGACAGAGCTGAGGGCGGGTGCAACAGCGCGCGACGCGGCGGCGGGGGCGGGAGCGATGGCGCGGTTCGTAGCAGGGGCGATGGCGGAGTCTGTGGCTGTGGCGGGGGCGCGGAGCTTAGCCGTGGTAGTGGCGGTGGCTGTAGCGGTATCGTGGTGGTGGTGGTGGAGGTGCACGCGGCGGCGACGGCGGCAGTGGCGGCGGCGGCAGCGGGGCCGGGGACGAGGAGGGGAAGGGGAAGGTGACGGGACGGGGACGGGAACGGGACGGAGAGGGGGAGGGGACGGAACGGGGACGGTGCTGGTGGCGGTGGTGGTGTAGGCTGAGATGGCAGTGGCGGTGGCGGTAGAGGTGAAAGCGATGGAGGTGGAGGCGATGGCGGCGGGTGTAACAGCGACCCTGTTAACGACAGAGAGGTAGTTCAGACTCCGCATGCCGAAACATCGACAGTTGTCTATTTTGAGGGAGTATTGGTGGTTGAAAAGGGTTGGGAGACAGAGCCTGAAATAGCGTCGGCGACGATATGCGCTGTGGTCTCTGTGACGCCCGTGACAGCTATTGTGCTAGTGACAGTGGAGGCCGTGGACGCATAGAGGCAATGCGGAGGCAGTAGCTGACTTTGGTGATGTGGAGCATGCGGGGCCAATTGGAGTTCAAGTGAAGAACGGCGATGGTGCAGCACCAACAATGGGACCGGTAGCGGTAGCTCAGTGCATCAACTGATGTCACTGCAGCGCCTCTGATCGGGAGGTCGTAGATTCGAGTTCTGACGGCGGCAGGTTTTTCGACACTAGCTTTTCAGCTAGGTCGAATTCAGTCGCTGTCTAGAGGAGAATTCTAGTGGCCGGCTGCTCTGATCGGTAGTTTTCCGTGGTTTCTCCGATCTACACCAGGCGAATGCCACACTTCTAAAACGTATCGTTTCAACTCAATCCAATGAAGCCCGTCATTCCGTCTTTTCTACAAACAGTTGTGTGCTATAACCTTTCTGCGGTTTTCTAGATTAAAACGACAGGTCGAAGTAAATATTAGTTGAGAATTTTCATTCTCTTTGCAAAGATCAATATAAAAACAGCTGTTTACAATGATATTACACACAATGTGCGCGATATTGTATAAAATATCTATACAAATGCATTTATTCATGTGTTTAAGACTGAATTACCGTAAAAATTTTCAATTCTGTGTTCTTAAAAGTCCTAAATGAAGAATTAAAATAATTTGTTTTCAATATACCAAACAGAATTTTTTAGTAACGGAAATGTTGACTGAACTCACAATTTCACCTTTGATTTAAAACCATCAGTCATGAAGAGTTATTTGAATTCCATACCCTTGATTGAAAATCATCAAAATACAGATCGTTTACTTTAAATTTTTTTAAAAATGCTTTCGTTGAAACGACTCGCAATTGACGCATTAATTAATTACCCGGGATTCCGCCAGATCCAATCGCCGGTTACAGACGTTTCGAAGCACTTGCAGCCCTCTTGTTCGCGACCGCGGAACGTGCTCATTGTGGCTGTTCACCACGTCCTTGGAACCCTTTCATCTTTCACGACGTCCGCAGAGCGGTCCGCGCGCTGTGCTCTCATTCAGCGTCGATTCAGACCCTGTGGAACTCCAGGCACAAACGGCGCCTTCAGGAAAGAGCAGGCCGTCGGCAGAGGAGCTGGCACGTTACAGCGATGACATCGCCAAGAACACATCGATGTTTCTAACCATCGATGTTCATAAGTAAAACATCGATGTTAATATAACATCAACTCCGAAACATCAATTTTATTAAAACATCGATGTTAATAAAACATAAATTATTTTAACACATCCATGTTAATAAAACATCAATCCCAAAGTATCGATGTTATTAAAGCATTATGTTAATATAACATCGATACAAACTCTGGATGTTATTAAAGCTTCATGTTCATAAAGCATGGATCCTAAGCCTCAATTTTATGAAAATTTCTATGTTAATAAAATATCGACACCAAAGCATCAATTTTATTAAAGCGTCGCTCCAAAACATCAATTTTATTAAAACATCGACCCAAAAGCATCAATTTTATTAAAACATCGATGTTAATAAAACATCGACTCCAAAGTATCGATGTAATTAAACCTCGATGTTTTTCAAATGGAATTAGTAACCACTAAAATTAACCCGGCGAGAGATGGTGCGAGGGGAAGGACTTAATTTTAATGAAGACTCATACATTACTTTTTAATTGAGATTTAACTGACGTAACAAAATCATAAAATCATCATCACTATTAACATAACTTGAATTATGATTCGATAATTCATAAATTATAGAGGCTTCTTTACTGTCGAAATCTCGATTTTGTTTATTCTTCATCACTTACTTTGATCTGAAGAATTTTTAATTTATAGAAATTTGAAAACTATTATCTTTTTTGATGAAATTTTTCATTGAAAAATATGGAAGACGTGAAAACATAGAACAAAAAAATGTTAAAGAAATGGACTTCAAAAATCTATGTAAAGTATATAGATGATTTTATAAGAACCTAGATGTATTGAAAACATTGACATCGTTGTCGGAGTCGGAATCCGGGGTAGACCTTTCTCTTATTATTTAATAATCGATGTATCAATCTTATGTCATACGTAGCACTTGTAAAAACTAATTCTACGAGTTTAAAGGTCTCTATAAAGGACTTCAAAATTCCCCTTTTTCCTATATTGATCAACTTGAATTACACTTTTTTTCTTTTTAGGATGGTATTAAGATATTAAGTGTTTTCTTACTCCACCGGCAAGAATGCTGGTTGTTTGAAAAGATGTACAGAGCTTTTGCAGAGCTCTGTCAAATTTATTTTCCTTCTTCTGTCAAACAAGATAATTTGACTTCAGTTTCCTTTTACCTCCCTTTCATCGTTCATTATAAAACTAACTACTTGAATGATAACTTATAATTATATTGATAATAAACCTCGAATGTCACTTATTGGCACCAGTTAACTCGCTCCTAGATTTTACATTTAACATTTACTTATAAGCTTTAGTTCAGTATTGCCGTACTAGATGAAATGATTTGGTTCGTTTGGCACTACGCTGCTTCATAATTACGAGAATTCAGTAGTTGATTAGCCTCATAATTAGGCTGATGGTGGAATCTCTCTTCATGGAACCAGGTGAATCTCATGATCTCATTAATCTATTCGATTTGGGGATCAGTATTAATGAGTAAATAGGAATATTTCGTGCGGGGCTTTTACTGTTTTGCATAGCAGCGAGAAAGTATTTGGCAATAATAGCATTTATGACAAGTCATGGCTATTAATTGTTCATACCATATTCACAAAAATGCAAAATTTAAAAATTCAAAAGGATTTGCAATGAATTCGGTAGATCATTCACAAATAAACATATTTTCCAAATTATTCAACAGAATGAAATTCTATTTCGCTCCAAGAGCTAGGTAAGACATGTATTTTTAAACATAAAATCATGAATGAAGCCCCCTTATCTGACCTCTGCTTTCACTTCGCTGGCCAAACCTTTGAAATGTCCTTATGTCCTCATCGACAGTGTTTTTGAATGCCCTAGCACTGACATCTGCATACGGAACATCGAAAATTTAAGCTAATGGAAGCAACAATAAATTTTTTCTTTCACCTATAAAATTACTGTTTGGGAGTTAGAGATAATACTTTTTAGGCGTCGTTATAAAACCACTAACAATTAGATTTCACATCCTATTAATGCCCTTATATTGAAAATTATAAAAGAAACAACTCTTTCTTAAGAATTTAGCTGAAAACTAGTTTTTTTCCGCGTATTGCCTGCTCTGGGACCAGTGCGACTCGCCGGATTCTTTGATTAGTTGATTAATTATTCCGGGCGCGAGAACTAGAGTCATTAGTCCCGTACGTGTAGTGCATGTTTTTGCTCGGGAAGTGGCGGTGATCATTCCTGGCTGGATGGTGATATCCGGTGCCAACCTACCGACGGCTAGCGGCCCCAACCAGGTACCTCCCATCAGCGAGGCACCGCCTCAGCTAGAAGAAGCTCTAAGCTTCCGACCGGTCTCCCGGAATATGTGTTAGTGTAGTGCATGTTAGTGTACGTGTGTATGTGTAAGGAGTGAGTATAGAACAAGGAAGAGGACGGAAAGGTCGCGAGCGGTCCGTGACCCATTTGTTAGGGTACTGCTCCGGCATTCGCCTGGTGTTGAGCGGAGAAGCTACGGAAAACTACCGATCAGAGCAGCCGGCCGCTAGAATTCTCCTCCAGACAGCGACTGAACTCGACCTAGCTGAAAAGCTAGTGACCTCCCGGTCGGAGGCACCGCAAACTCATCAGTTGCTGCCCTGGGCCACTTCCCCCGTAGATCGCGTGGGAGAGCGCGGGTGCCGTGGGCGGAGTGGGCGGCGGGGGCGGGGGCGGCGTTTCAGGTTATGACCGCCGCTTCCAATAACGCCAATGAACGGCGGCCCGTCCCCTCGGCGCCCGCCGCACAAAGAAAGCGACGCGTCGACAACCCTTGTGGCGCCCACACACGCAACCGGCGGTGGAGCATCGCCCCTCGCCCACAGCCCGAACCTGCCCCTCGCCACCCGTCGCCCCAGAGCACCCTCATGGAGAACTGGCCTCCGCCCGATCCCGCAGAGCGGTAGCTCAGTGCATCAACTGATGCCACTGCAGCGCCTCTGACCAGGAGGTCCTAGGTTCCCACTCCCCACGGCGGCAGGATTTTCCACACTAGCTTTTTAGCTAGGTCGAATTCAGTCGCTGTCTGGAGGAGAACTCTAGCGGCCGGCTGCCCTGATCGGTAGTTTTCCGTGGTTTCTCCGATCAACACCAAGTGAATGCCGGAGCATTACCTTAACAAACGGGCCACAAACCGCGCCCGATCTTTCCTATCCTCTCCTCTTACACACACACTTACACTAACATGCATTACACTACCACATATTCCGGGAGACCGGTTGGGAGCTTAGAGCTTGCCCCGACTGGAGCGGTCCCCCGCTGGTGGGAGAGTCCTGGTTAGGGGGAAACCCCACTAGCCGACGGTAGGTCGGCGCCGGATCTCGCCATCAATCGCGGTAAGATCACCGCTATCTCCCGAGAAAAGAACATGCACCACTCTAACGAGACTAATGACCAAAGTAGTTGACGCGCCCGGAAACACGAAAAAATCAATCAATCAATTAAAACCCATCCTACGACCGTGGACGGGGCTGCTGCCAACGTTCAAAAGGGCTTCCCATAAAGCGATCCTTTGTTTGACCCAAATGAGCGTTTTTTACGGGTCTACAAGTAAGTCGCCCATAAGCGTGCACAGCCGCCTGAAAGAAGAGGAGGAGCCAACTCCCATTCTGTGCCTCCATTCTATTCATCTTTTTATCAACTTATGATATTTTAATAGTAGGCAAATAAATCTTACCACATTCACACTATAATTATGATTTTAACGATACAGTTAATTACATCATAAATTATCCACACGTTGTCAGGTGCCTTTGAGAGCCTCTTCCTCAAACGTCGAATAAGCATTTTCCAAATTCTCAGGTTAAGAAAATGGAAAATCAGGCACTGAACACATTTATAGAAATCATCATCATCGATAGCAAGGATTAGACGTCTTGATCTGTTCCGTCTCGAAATTATTCATGCCATCTCTTCAAAGGACGTCCAACACTTCTTTTTCCTTTAAGTGCATATTGAAGGATAATTTTACTTATTCTATGTTCTGGCATTCTTAGGACATGACCTTTCCATTTTCTCGATATTTGTTTATTATATCTATAACAGATTCATTAGAAATAAAATGTTTATTACGTAAAATTACGGGACCCCCTGGAAAATGTTAAAGGGTGCCATGGCCCCACAAATACCCTCCTCCTCGACGCATGCCTAATACGTCCGTCCTATTCAATGACAACTCTTCACACTTTTGTCGAGAAGTACATGATTGTCTGTTGTTACGATCTCCTTACTCTAGGAATGTCAACTTAACTGAAAACAACGTTGCAAAAACATTTACATGGTAGAGGATAATTCCAAGTTTATTTATTTATTTATATCTCGACGGGTCATCATTTTTATTACTTTCGATCCTTTTTTTCAGGTGCATAATGAAACTATTCTGGAAAAACTAATTTAAGATGATGAGATGTCACTGGAGTAAGAAAGAGATTTTCTAATGAGTGAATTTCCATAGAAGATTTTCTGTAAACACAGATGGAGACTGGTCAATTCTTAATGGAATTACTTACTGTGAATTTTATCTGGTTATAAGAAAATAATACATCGTGCCTCATAAAGTCTCGTTACTTATCAGAGCTAAATCTATCAGCACTTAATAACGATTGCTAAATTCATTATATAAATTCGAGGATCTTTGTAAATTTAGTGTGGAAACTAAAAGTAACTTGGTACACACTTCAAAAGACTTGAACTTTCCACCACTGTCAACTATAAAACACTTATACAGAACAAACGAGCAGAATGAAACAGTAATAAACAGTAGTTAGAAATCTCTCATGTACGTCATTATTTTGTACCCTCCACCATTTGTATTCGTTTATTTTCATGATTTTGGTTTAGTCTCGCATTAACAAATTATACAAAAATAACTTTTTCTCCTCAATACATTGCTTTACGAACGTCGCAGGAGGTTGTCCAATTGGACGACGTCTCCAGCCAAAGCCTTACACACGCGCACACACACACACATACACACGCACACACGCATACACAGACACACACGCACACACAGACACACATACACACACAGACACACATACTGCGCACCCATGGCACCGCCCAACAATGTCCGCGAGTGTCCCCCACACATCGCTTTGCAAATGAATGGATGAAAACCAGAGCGGTGTATGTGACATTGCATAAATTCTGAAAAAACTGTTGTTTGAATTCAATACCACTGTAAAGTTCTGGTGCTTTATTTCATCACTGGAACCACGGCATTTCAATTGTCCATTAAAACCACGTAATTACATTAGCACTGAAATATAGCCTAATATAAACACGTTTTTCTCAGAATTTATAACATGCCACTTCTACCGTTCTGGTTTTCACCCATTCAAATGTACTTCACGACCGTTTTGCCTACGTCCCGTCACTGTTCGCTCCACTTCTGTCCAACCAGCTCTAAGCTCCCGACCGGTCTCCCAGAATATGTGGAAGTGTAGTGCATGTTAGTGTAAGTGTGTGTGTAAGGGGAGAGTATAGGACCAGGAAGAGGAAGGAAAGATCGTGCGCGGTCCGTGGCCCGTTTGGTAGGGTACTGCTCCGGCATTCGCCTGGTGTTGATCGGAAAAACCTTGGAAAACTACCGATCAGAGCAGCCGGCCGCTAGAATTCTCCTCCAGACAGCGACTGAATTCGACCTAGCTGAAAAACTAGTGTCGAAAGTCCTGCCGCCGTCAGGACTCGAACCTAGGACCTCCCGATCAGTATCGCTGCAGTGACATCAGTAGATGCACTGAGCTACCGCTCCGGAACCGACGTGCAGCGTAAGCGAGTCCAATAGAGAGATCCCTCTGGAGACGGTTCTGCTGCATCCGTCGAACTGCGACCACTCGCAGCTCCCGAGGCAAAACGTGACGTCGAAGAGCAAATTCAAGCACAGAATTACACGTTTACTTCACTGCTTTTGAGAACACCTTTAAGTATACTTTCAAAGTACATTGAAACCTCGCTCAATGGTTTTATTCATGCAAATGGCGTCTCCAAGTTGCGGCTCTTGTTCCATTGCAGCATAATTAACCCTCCGCGTGTTTACAAACAGCAATGTGGATTTACATTGATAACTACAGAAATATTTGAGGATATTTAATGTGTATTTTAAATGCATCAACAGAGTGTCGATGAGCTCTTTGGGACTGCATAAACTTCATTTTACAGAGAAAATTTCTGATCATGACTTGAAACTTTTGAGAAATAATGAAATTATATCTCTTACTACATTCTCAGGCTGCATTTTTATTCTAAAATTTAAACTCGCAAATAGTCATTAAATCTACTAAAACGGATTATTTAAAAATATATGTAATTTCTATGATAAAAAGGAAATAGAATACGTAAAGATTCTTAGAAGAGATTTATATATTATATAAAGAAGATAAAATGTCATATATTATGAGTAAAACGACCTTCAGGAAGCCTGACATATGACTTCAATAAGACTGTAAATTAAAGAAATAATACAGATAAATGGTAACTGAATATTATTATTCGTTTGATACCCCACACACTCACACGCAAACACACAGTAATCCATCCAATTAGAAAACATTGTTCAAATGTTTCGTTCTCAGTTCGATCTCCCTCTTCAGTTGCGCACAATTTTCGTGTGACAACAACTTACGAAGAGACATTCAAAATTGAGAGACAGGCAGAGAACAGACCTCACCGTGTCATATGCTATTCATCCTTCACCCACCATTCAACCCAATTTCCATTAATCGTTTCCCAACTAATCCCCCACCGCTCCCTTCCACCTCTTCTCTCCCTCCCTCCCAGAAGCGTCTATCCCTCTTGCCCAGACCTCACGCAGTCGCCGATCCCACACACTCACATACACACTCTAACAGAAATCCAACCAATCAGCAAGAAAAAGCACTGCAAAAACGTCCCGTCCTCAGTTCGAACTACTTCTTGAGTCGCGCACAAAGATATCACGAGGAGAGAGCGGCAGAGAACAGACCTCACCGTGTCAAAAGGCATTCATTCCTCACCCACCACTCAAACCTAATTCCCTTAAATCTTTCCCACCTTATCCACCACCGCTTTCCCACCGTTCTCGAACACCCTTTCGCCCTCCTCTTCTCTCCCTCCCTCCCTCCCACAAGGGTCGATCCCTCTCACCCCGACCTCTCGCATTCGCCGACCCCACACACTCACATACCAACTCTCATAGAAATCCAACCGATGAGCAAGCAAAACTACTGTTCAAATGTGTTGTCCTCATTTCGTTAGTATCTTTTGCTTCGCGCACAAAGACATCTCAAGGAGAGACAGGCAGTAAAGATGCCCCACCGTGTCACGAGGCATTCATTCCACGCCCACCACTCAAACCAATTTCCTTTAAACCTTTCCCACCTAACCCACCACCGCTTCTCCACCGTTCTCGAACACCCTTTCGCTCACCTCTTCTCTTCCTCCCTCCCTCCCTCCAGGAAGGGTCGATCCCTCTCACCCCGACCTCTCGCATTCGCCGACCCCACACACTCACATACCAACTCTCATAGAAATCCAACCGATGAGCAAGCAAAACTACTGTTCAAATGTGTTGTCCTCATTTCGTTAGTATCTTTTGCTTCGCGCACAAAGACATCTCAAGGAGAGACAGGCAGTAAAGATGCCCCACCGTGTCACGAGGCATTCATTCCACGCCCACCACTCAAACCAATTTCCTTTAAACCTTTCCCACCTAACCCACCACCGCTTCTCCACCGTTCTCGAACACCCTTTCGCTCACCTCTTCTCTTCCTCCCTCCCTCCCTCCAGGAAGGGTCGATCCCTCTCACCCCGACCTCTCGCATTCGCCGACCCCACACACTCACATACCAACTCTCATAGAAATCCAACCAATGAGCAAGCAAAACTACTGTTCAAATGTGTTGTCCTCATTTCGTTAGTATCTTTTGCTTCGTGCACAAAGACATCGCAAGGAGAGACAGGCAGAGAACAGACCTCACCGTGTCACAAGACCTTCATTTTTTTGCCACCACTGAAACCAATTCCCTTTAAACGTTTCCCACCTAATCCACCACTGCTTCCCCACCGTTCTCGAACACCCTTTCGCCCACCTCTTCTCTCCCTCCCTCCCTCCCTCTCGCCTCGACCTCTCGCAGTGGTCGATGAGGCTGGGCCGCGCGCAATTACGCTACGGCGGAGCCCAACGACCCGCCGGGGACCCGCGCCCGCGCCAAAACTAAAATTTTACACGGCGCCGGCCGAGCGCGCGGGGCCGAGGGGGCGGGGCAGCGGGCGCCGGAGGGCGCGGGGGTGGGGGTGGGGGGCGGGGCGGAAATCTGCGGCCCGCTCCGCGCCCAGCGCCGGCGCCGCCGTAATTACGCTCAAGTGGCGCGCGGCGTCGAACTGGGGGCGTTGAAAGGGCGCACAAACGAGCGGCTAGGACGGTGAGGACGGCGCGAGGGCAGCGAAGACGGCGAGGGCGGCGAGGGCGGCGAGGGCGGCGAGGGCGGCGAGGGCGGCGAGGGCGGCGAGGGCGGCGAGGGCGGCGAGGGCGGCGAGGGCGGCGAGGGCGGCGAGGGCGGCGAGGGCGGCGAGGGCGGCGAGGGCGGCGAGGGCGAGGGCGGCGAGGGCGGCGAGGGCGGCGAGGGCGGCGAGGGCGGCGAGGGCGGCGAGGGCGGCGAGGGCGGCGAGGGCGGCGAGGGCGGCGAAGGCGGCGAGGGCGGCGAGGGCGGCGAGGGCGGCGAGGGCGGCGAGGGCGGCGAGGGCGGCGAGGGCGGCGAGGGCGGCGAGGGCGGCGAGGGCGGCGAGGGCGGCGAGGGCGGCGAGGGCGGCGCGAGGGCGGCGAGGGCGGCGAGGGCGGCGAGGGCGGCGAGGGCGGCGAGGGCGGCGAGGGCGGCGAGGGCGGCGAGGGCGGCGAGGGCGGCGAGGGCGGCGAGGGCGGCGAGGGCGGCGAGGGCGGCGAGGGCGGCGAGGGCGGCGGCGAGGGCGGCGAGGGCGGCGAGGGCGGCGAGGGCGGCGAGGGCGGCGAGGGCGGCGAGGGCGGCGAGGGCGGCGAGGGCGGCGAGGGCGGCGAGGGCGGCGAGGGCGGCGGGGCGGCGAGGGCGGCGAGGGCGGCGAGGGCGGCGAGGGCGGCGAGGGCGGCGAGGGCGGCGAGAGGGCGGCGAGGGCGGCGAGGGCGGCGAGGGCGGCGAGGGCGGCGAGGGCGGCGAGGGCGGCGAGGGCGGCGAGGGCGGCGAGGGCGGCGAGGGCGGCGAGGGCGGCGAGGGCGGCGAGGGCGGCGAGGGCGGCGAGGGCGGCGAGAGTGGCGACGGCGGCCAGGAGACGAATAGAGAGAGGCCAGCCGTTCCAATGTAGGTGTTGACAGAGGCAAACATAGCGAAGGTAGCGACGCCAATGAGAGTAAATTCGACAAGGGTGACTAGGGCAAGGTAGACTACGAGGACGAGGAATTTGAGGGTGACACGAGTGGCGAGGGCAACAGTTGTGAGGGCAGAGATGTCGGCGATGTTCCAAACGGTGACAAAAACGACCAGAACGGACTGGACGACAAGATTGGGAAAGAGCAGTTCAGTGACAGATGGGCAGAGATGGTGGCGTGAATGGCAAGAGCTTCGAAAAACCTGACAGTGGCAATGTACGATGCAGGTGAGTAAAGTGGAAAAAGGAAGTAGAAATTAACGTGAAAACTAGATAGAGTAAAAGAAACGAAGAGGATGGCGGGGACGAAAAACGCACAAAGGGCGGGGACGGCGGCGAGGGCATAGTGGAAGACAAGAGAAGCGACGTCTGCGAGGTCGCAGAAGGTTGCAGAAACAGCGACCAGGGTAGCGGGGATTGCATGGAAGGTGCTGCCGTGGCTGGAAAGAAGGCGAGGGCGATGTTTGCGAAGTGGCTGGCGTGGATGGCTCGGGGGAACCTCCGCTCCCAGTCATCCACACCGACCACATCGGGTTCGGGGGCAGAGGTCCTCGTTAAGGACAGTTTTAACAGCCCCCGTCTGCCCAGAACGCTCGTCCAGGCACCAGGCCTGTGCCGCTTCCTCCCCGACGCTGGCTAGGCTCCTGGGGGCCTCTCGCGCGAAACCGCAGCGGTAAGGACCAGCGGCATCTAGCACGAATAGGTGGAACAGGTCAGAGAGCGCGGTGAGTATTGATTCAGAGTGTGCGGTTCAACTTAGGTCCTTACTCCGGGATACGCAGGGCATGTCCTGAGGGATGACACCGATTCTCCCCCGCTGGAAAGCGAGAACAGCCTGTGACCTACACACCAGCATTTTGGTTGCCTCTACCCGGGAGGTCCTAGATTCGAATCCTGGCGGTGGCAGGATTTTCGGTACTACTTGCTACAGAGCTTTTTCTTGTGAATCCTATGAAAGTGAAAATAAAAGTTATAAAACTATGTTCGGAACTGGAGGTAAATGGAGTCATAGTTGTATATAATGAGGTATGTATAATGAATATATAGAGAGGTGCATAATGCATCAAGCTGTGAAGTACCTCTTTAGGTATGAGTACCAGAATAAGAGAACAGTTTGTAGTCACATAATGTGCAAATATGCAATATAAATAAATAATCTTACAGTTGTTTTTTACGCAAAGTAGATGTTTCTGCACGATTTTGTACGATATTTATATTTAGTGTTTCCTATTGTTTAATCTGGATATGCATGTTTACTGAAGATCACTATAAAAATGGATGTTAATATTTTTTTTAGAGCTTTATCCAGCCAACAGCCGGTTACCCTTTACGTCCAGATGGGATGCATATTCGACCATACACTAGACTTTGCGGGCTGCTCTGATCTGGCGTCAGCAGAACGAGAGGCCCTCCGCGACAACACATAGAAAGTCAAGGAACAAACAACCATGCCCAAGGCAGGAATCGAACCCGCGACCCTTCGGACCGAAGCGCTGAGTCGGTACTCGCTCTTAGCCACCTGCCAGCCAGGTCGGCCATGGTAATATTCATTAGTAAAAATAAACATCACAGTCCACGTTTTCACATAGTAGCATCGTAGGCTTTCACGACCGTAGTCAATATTAGCAGACGTTTCCGGTCTGATAGGCCTGTACTCGGGTTGGGGGCTCGCTAGCGATGACACGTCAGTAGGCAGCTAACCACCGACCCGGACACTTCGCCCCAGAACCCACCGCCACTGAAGATGTCCACCGCAGCTGTGGACGAATCGTTTGGACTTTCAAAACCAATGGAATCACGGCCTATCAGCCCGGAAACTAGCATACACTTTATATCTTCCAGGCATGATATGTCATTATCTATAATCAGGTCGAGAAACTTTAAACGCGCAAGAATATTTATTTTACGTTAAAAACTGCGTGAGGTGCTATGGGGAAAAGTGAATTCAGTGCACGTTTCCAAAATTCTGTGATCCCTACCCTAAGAAAAACAAGGGGCCAAAGCATTTGCTCAATGGATCAGGGAAGCTGTACAAAAACCTGATAGAGGTGGGAGTCATTGACCCAGAGGCTGCGGTACAATACTTGTTACAGGTTGTTTAGAATTATTCAGTTCAAATGGTAAATAATACATTAAATATCACTGTTAAAATTAATAACACTTTCCTCGTGTTGCTCAGTATAGTCCCTAGGTCAGGTCCCAGCTAGTACCGAAAATCCATCCCCCGTCAGGACTCGATCCTAGGACCTCCTGGTCAGAGGCGCTGCAATGACATCAGTTGATGCACTGCTACCGCTCCCGGTTTCTCTTTTGGAGACCGCTAGTTCCGTATGGCCACTCCCTCGGGGACTGGAGTAGGTGAGGGATGGGGCTTTGGAGGAGGCTGGGTCGTGAGAGCACCCCTACGTTCATTTTAGATCGGCTGAATTATTTCCGTGTGCAAGCGTCGCTGCGATTCGTTTGATGTCTCACAAACTCGGAGACCCGTAATACGTTCCTCTCGATTTCCCCCCAAAAGGAGAATTCATACGAGAAGGAGTAATGTAAACAGAACATTCTCGGAATTGTGGGTGCTTCAGATGCCAGGAGGGCTAGTCACATTTCCGCTGTCTTTGCATCCTCTCATATAGACACACACACACTCGGTGGAAAGGGATTAAATAACATGAATGTAACGTTTTGCGAGACTCGTTTAAAAACTGTAACATACGCTTCTAATGCGTTCCATGCCCTTCGAAACGATGCACGAATGAGAACTTTATTATATGAGATGCGACACGTAAAAAACTGTTTTGCAATGTGAGGTAAAAGGTTGCTGACATTGGGGAAGATAACGTTCATAAAAATATTGGGCTCCAGAGACGGTAAATAAGTATCGTTTCCTCGAAAATAACGAGCCCTTGCTACTTGAGTACCGAACACTGAAGGGGAAACCACTTTCTGACAGACGAGTAAGTAAATTGCATTTACGTAACACTTGAGGTGACGACGTGAGCCATAATATATGTATTAAAAAATAATTTGTTGGTATAGAGGAACAAACTTTTTAAACAGGAGAACGTGTCTCATTACCCTTTAATACTTCCCCACACATTTTGAGTGTTATTTTCGTTTTGAGTTTAATACGTTTGAAATTCCTGTTACAATATTATGTTCTGGGATACAAACTATATAAAGCTTCCCACCAAATGCAATCGGTTGGTGTTAATATCATCCGAACCGTTATATTTAGTTAGTATATTTATTTTGTTTCCCCCTCAGATACATATGCAATTATTATGTATATCGCAATCATGTAATCATAAGAGACACAAAACGAAGCCCATTCATTTGACGCGCCCAAAGAGAAATAACGAGGTGTGCTAGCGGGCGATGGTTCATTGAGTAGAGTGGCGGTTAGGGGGGGGGCGTGGCATTCAGGACGCGAGCATCAAAACGCGCGTCTCCTCGGAATAAACGCGCGATCGTAGCGCGCGCACAAGCTCGTTCATTATTCTCACACGCGGCGATATTTTCTGGCTGCCCCCCTCCTCCCCCTTCGCGTCTAATGCCACACATGCCGCGTGGCCCTTTCACGACCGCTTTCACTTCCACCTTCACGCACAAGCCCACGCATCAGCTGCTGTGGCCCTGGATCCAACGTGCGCTCCGCTCCCGGTTGTCGCTTCATGTCATCTAGCCTGCCTCGCCTGGGGAGTTACTTTTCTTTTTTTTCTTCCTTTTTTATATACTCCTATACATACGTATATACCGAGTAATATACGTAGTGTAAAGAAAGTTGTGTAATGCTGCGGAAAATTGATTTCGAGATTTCAACGGAAATACAAGTTTTGGGGTCCCCTGATACCGAAAGTGTTTTTTGTTGTTTTTTTCCAGAACTTCCGTCCGTCCGTCTGGACTCCAAATTTTTCTTTAAACTTTGTGTACGGATAGTGAAAATTACACTGTTTAAGATGACACAAAATACATTCGGTTGTATTCTTTTATTTTTTCAAAAACTAGACATTTGTATTTTTTAAAATATTTCTCATGTCGTTCATAGGCACATTTCCATCGATGTGCATACACTGTAGTATTTGTGAGTGGAAGTGACTTTCAATTAATGTTTTCGAAAACTCAATAGACTCACGTGAAAAAGAGATTCATAATATTGCCTGATATGAGTCTTCAGAGTTAATGCCTATAAAAGAGATTCATTGTTCAATGAAATTATTGTGTGCCAAATGAGAAGTAGTAGTTACAACTCGTGGCAAAAATGCTGTCGAGCTAAACCCCACAAAATGTTGTTTTCAAAAAGCACGCACACCACACGAGAACAACAAATAAAATACTCTAATATAACACTGAAATAAATTAAATATTTTAGTAAAAACCGTATTCACGAATACTATAATAATGTAGTTTATAATATATTCGATGCAACAATATATTACGTACCAAGAAAACAGAAAACAGAAAAAATGTAGTTTCATGAAGTAACACAATAACTAATATTTAAGAGCGCTCGGTTTCTTCCTTGTCGTTAGCAGTGTTCTACGCTGTGAAACAGTGAGTACGACAATTCAGTTGGAATGCACAGTATGAAAATAAGTGGAATAACAAAATGAAATATTCGCATTTTCACTCAAAATAAAAAATGCTTCTTTGATATTTTTTCAATTTTTCCCGAAACTCTTGACATTTCTCATAGAGCTGGAGGCTGTAATGCTTTCTTCCCGTCCATCCATACGTCCGTCTGTCGCTCACAGTTAGACAACGTCCGGTCCACCCAGCGAGACAAACGAGATGTCATTCGATGCGTGTCGGTCACGTGAAATTTTTTCAAAAACTTCTTTTTGATTAAGTTAGCGTTTTTGGTGTCTTCGGTACCTGCAGAGGTGGCCAATAATTCATTCTATCCCTCTCGAAAAAAAATCATTTTGCACAATTCTTAGCCGAAGGCTAAGATTGCCTCTAGGATATTTTAGCTCCACTAGGATATTCTAGTGCCTCTAGGATATTCTGGAAGAAATCTAGAAAAACTCGTGTTTTGTATGGTTTTAGTGCACCTACTAAAGTACTAGAGTACTTGAAGAAATACTGTGTATTAGTATACTCTCTTCCCAACATTTACATGGATTGTTCCGACTCGAATCATCAGATTGACCGTAATTAAATCTAATTTTTTAATTAAACAAAAATTTTATTATTTAATTAACACTTTTCACTTTTTATATCTGAATTTGACGAGCCGGGCAAGTACAGATTTACTAATATGTTTAAAATGTATGTATTCTATGAATTTGCAACGCACAAATTAAACTTTTAAGCATGAAATACCTGCCGGAGATGCTAAGATTGCAAAAAGTATTTAACGATGTATAGCAATATATCAAAACATTTTCAATTGACATATTGAAGAAAAAAATAAATATTTGAGGAAAATCAATATATCATTGCCATTACATCCGTATGTGTTAACGTATCTCATTTCTCTTGTTTTTTTTACATCCACATCTGTAATTTCGTTCAAAATCATTGTTTTAGTTTCTCGCTTACCTCGTCACAGTTTAACCTTCACCCCACTTTTTGCTCTCGCCGCACCCTTCTTTCCGCGTCGTAATCTGGATGCCTATCTTCATCCCCCTTTGTTTTCCCTGTCACGTTTTCTCTACTGTGACCCATCATCACTTCCCTTCCCCTTCTGATCTGATTTTTTGCTACCACAAGTACATATTTGTTCAGCACCGCCCTGTGTTTCCTTCACACTCCCGTCTTTATTTTTCTTCCTCAGGTTTACCCTTCGCACGTAATGCTTCCCTTCCTACGTGTTCTCATTCCCGCGTTTTTTTCTTCCGAACCAACACTCTTATACCAGTCGTAATTCGGTTGCCTATCTTAATTTCATATCTACCTTGTTTTTTTGTCATGTTTTCACTCTCATATCCCATTACCAACGTCCCCTTGACTCCCCTTCATCAATGCTCAATCACGTTTCCTCGTCAACGTTCGCCATTTCAAAGCATTTCAACGCATCTGTACCAAACTTATTGTAACTTTCAGACCAAATCTAGTAAAATTCAATTCATATCGTCCTCGACACGATGGCGTTCTGGCATGCACACCGCTGTTGCCATGTCTCTTGCTTTCCTGCGTTCCGTAATCGGGACAATCCAATTATCCTCTCAACACTACACTGGAAACCACTATTACAACTATTAAATTATTGTTGCCCCTTGTTCATTTTTCAGGGGAGGAAAAAGCTGCTTTAAACTAATGCTATATTTATTTATTTATTTATTTATTTATTTATTTAACGTCAAAAAACAGTTCAAACTGCGTATGACGTGCTATGGGGAAAAATGAATTGTGTGCACATTTTCAAAATTCTGTGATCCCTACACTAAGTCATATACTACTTATTAAAAAAAACTCCCATGTAATAAAATCTAATATAAATATAGGATTAATGATATTCAAACAAAACCTACACAAAAATACTTTTGTTTGAATAAAACCTTCTTTTGAATACCAGTAATCTCTGATTTCATTCATTTATACGTTGTTTTTTCCTATCCTGTAAAATTAATTGTTTATGACTTATCTGCTTATTCACCAGAATTAAAGACACAACCTTCGGACAAGAGATCTAGGACTGTGGCTGCCTGGTGTGAGTCTACGGGAAGAGTAAAATTGTGTATTTATTTTCTTCGGAACTGTAGTAGTGCTAGGCTTTGTTGCAAGTCTCCTGAAACAATATTGTTGACCGTGCATTTGGGGAATCTTCTGACGAGAAGCAACTACGGCATCTATTTTGATTTTTCTTTCATGGTTAAGTAGAGAATTAGACTTCCTACGGTATATTCTCAGTTATCTGATTGTTGTGCGGTGATTGAAAACAGTATATTATGCAAGTAGTAATGTGAATCATTATTGCAGAAATACATGTTTTCCAAACAAGCGCGTTACGAAGTTTGTACGAATGGAACAAAGCCACATAAACGAGTTAAACAAGATATTTTTTTGTAAAACAGATCTGTAAATTTATAATAGATCATAAGAAGTGGGAAATACAATTATTCAAATTATCGTTTCCACAGGAAGTAATAAGAGCCAAAATTTATTGCTTATTTATCACATGGGAGCCACATAGAACATGGGAGTTTTTTTGTTCAAAATTCATTGCTTGTTTATCCTTGAAAATAGATTTTATTACATGGGAGTCAAAAATTCAAAATTTAAGTAGTATATGACTAGGGATCACAAATGAAAATGTATTCAATAGTCATCAGTTTTTAAGACTAAATAAATAAATAAATAAATAAAAGTATTAAAAACTTTATCATGACGTTCAGCGCACTACACTGCCACATATTCCGGGAGACCGGTCGGGAGCTTAGAGCTTGTCCCGGCTGGGGCGGTGCCCCGCTGGTGGGTGAGTCCTGGTTAGGGAGAAACCCAACTAGCCGACGGTAGGTCGGCGCCGGATCTCACCATCCGGCGGGGAAGATCACCGCCATCTCCCGAGAGAGAGAGAGAGAGAGAGAGAGAGAGAGAGAGAGAACATGCACTGCACTTACGGGACTAATGACCAAAGCTGTCGACGTGCCCCCGAATCACCAAGCAACCAGCTACTTGATTATTGTGGACATTTCGTGGGACCATTTCCCCACTGGCCCACGCCCACCTCAACCCCCCACCCCCTCCCGTTCCATTACGCAGCCTCAGGCTCGGCCGCCCTCCCGTGCGCCTTTCGCGCTTCATAAGCGCGACATCGCCGCAGATAGGGCGCGACTGCGCGGAGGGCGGCGGCGGCGGAAGGCACAAAGCCGCTGTCACGCGGAGCTCCTCCCCCCTCCCCCGCCCCCGCCACCCCCTGCGGCCGCTGCGAAGCACTCGCGTGCAGGAACAGTGGGCGGGGAGAGGACCCTGTCGCCGCCGCCGCCACACAGTGGGGCCAAACGGAGCCAAAAATATTGTGTTTTGAGTTCAATAGAAAGTGCTCATGTTTCATCATTTCCTAAATTGTTTCAGTAGTATACATTCATTTTGCGCCTCTCATACGCAACAACACAGTTTTTATAAATGAGGTCACTAAAGAAATAGAATTTCTTGGAGACGTGACAAATTTCAATTTTACTTTAAAAGTATGAAGGATTTGTTGAGAAATAAAGGATCTAAATATTCATGTCAGATGCAACCCGCAACACTCGCTCACATATATCATTAAATATCTCGTAAAAGACGCGTTTCAGAGCTTTAAAAACTAATATTTTGTGGGCATAGGCCACCAAGACACGTTCCTCACACCGTAATCTATAGAATGAGATCTCTTCGAACATTCAATTACATATTTGTTGGTTCGTTGATTTTCAATTCTACCTTACATGTGCCTATAGAATCTGCAACTGTATGTGAAATTGAACTAATTACTTGATATTCTACGCAATTCAATTACACGGGTATACCTCTCTGCTAGGTAGTAATGTTAAATAAGAATACTTTGTATTGACAATGGTATATTGTATTGTTATTAATTACAAAGAGGCACACAGAAGAAATGACAGAGAATAAGAGAGGTCTTGAAGGAAAATATATATCAGAGGTTTAATACGGAAATGATAAAATAGGAAAGAACGTGGGGTTTAAAATACGAGAGTTAACGCACAGATAAACTAGTAATATCATAACGTAACGCTAGTTATACACTAACGCTCTTTATTACCAAATTCAAGAGACCGACTGGTTTCCTTCGCTGTAGGCAGTTTTTGTTATATGGAGCAGTGTGTCAATGTATGGGTTACAAACGGACTCAAGGAAGTTTTTTTGGGGGGAAAGTAGTTTGTTAGAGAGAGCTGTACATAACTTGTGTAGAATTAATTTTTTTTAGAAATTTTACAGGTTTCTTCATTATTCTCAAGGTCAAGTTATTTATATTAATTACATAAATATTGGAGAATTACTTTTAAAATAGTTGTACTCTTGTATAGAGTTGTACATTACAAATATTTTAACCCTTTTGTCATTACCCTTTTTCAAGTTTAATGATGAAATGCACCTCTAAGTATTTATTGTAATACCACCTCTATGGAAACTGTTTGAATCTCCACATAAAAATTGATATATTTTATCTTCAATATTACAAAGAGCTTTCATTAATCTCATTTTATCTTTCGTTTTACCTTGAATCTCTCAGGGGCGAAGGGAAAAGCTGATTCAGATGTGGGGATGGCAATAATTGCAAGTAAACACGAGTGAATCGGGCGGGGAAGAGAAATTGTGATGGTAGTGGTAGTACTCCATAATGTCGTATGGTCAAGTGGTATGGCTTTAGGCGCTTCAAAACAATTAATTATATATGTATGCCAAAGAATTCCAAAAATTACTTGCTAAAGTGAAGTTTGATAAGTGCTAGAGTGAAAAAGAAATCGCAATAAACATCCTCAATTAAACAACTTACAGGAACCATAAATTAATACTAGGAAATTGTTAAAAGGCTTCAGTAACTGACTATCCGACATCCAAACTTAGTTATAATCTTAATTTACTCTCAGGACGTTTGGTACAAAGTTTATATCTCGAATTCGAAGTGAAGATTAAAAAGTATTGTAATGGAATATTTAAACACAACTAGATAGAAGTTTCCTACAATATTGCCAAAAAAAAAAATAACGTTTGGAAAATGAATAAATTGAATGAAATTATTACACTGAAAAAATGAATAAATCACAAAATTCCCTATAATAAGGAATTTAAGACGTGGTGTGCTTTGGAGGTTCCATTGCACATGCCTTATAATAATAATATTAATAATAATAATAATATATTTATTTGTAAATTGTTTTAGAAAGATAATATACCTTGTAGTTTCATGGAATTATTAAGCATCAATAACTAGTTGTGATGGTCAGCAATACTTAGTTAATATTTTATTATCTGTCTATTTGTACATAGAATTTTTGTATGTGGCGTGTTTTCTAACAATATTCTTAATTTATTAAATTTACAACGTACGTTTTTGCGATCGTACTTTCCGCTGTGCGCACGGCGGAGCGCTTTCGGCCCAGTGTCAGCCGCCGCACCCTCTGCCGGTGGCGCGGAGCACTCGCGCGCGGGCAAAGTGGGTGGGGGCGGGGCGGGGCGGGGCCTGCGCCCGCCACCACAGTACAGGCAGAGAGAGCATATAAAATGCAATATTCCCGCGTTTCAACCGGGCCTTCTCCCCGGGGAGCTTATAGGACGTCGGGCCGGATAAGCGATACGTGTGGTGGCGGTCGCCACGCCTGTCGCGCCTCCTGCCCCGCCACGCCCCCCCCCCCGCACTCGCCCCGCCTACATTCCTGTCTTGCACACCTATCGCGACTCCATTCCCGCTCCGCCTCAGCCTCCTTCCCCGCTATGGACCCCCGCACTCGCCCCCATTCCCGCCTCCTTCCCGCCACGCCCCTCCGCCTTTGTCCCGCCTCCATCCCCACTCTGCAACCCCGCTCCCGCCTCCTTCCACCCTCCGCCCCGCCTCCTTTCCCGCCATGCACCCTCGCACTCGCCCCAATTCCCGCCACGCCCCTCAGCACTCGCCCCGCCTCCATCCCCGCCCCGCGCCCTGCTCCCACCTTCATTCTCGCTCCGCCCCAGCCTCCTTCCCCGCCACGCACCACCGCAATCGCCCCTCTCCCGCCTCCCTCCCTGCCCTCGTGTCCTTCCCCGTCACGTATCCCCGCCTCCTCCACCCCGCACTTCCTCTCCCGTGTCTTTCCCTCCGCCGTACCTCCGCCCTCACCGCGCCTTCATCTCCGCCCTCACCTCCTTCCCCACTCCCGCCTCCCTCCCCGCTCCCACCCCCATGCTCACCCCGCATCCCCACCCCCTTCCCCGCCACGTACACCCGTTCCCGCCTCCTTGCCCGCCCTCTACCTATTTCCCCGCCCCTCTACCTTCCCCGCCCCGCTACCTTCCCCGCCCCGCTACCTTCTTCGCTCCTCTACCTTCCCCGCCCCGCAACCCCGCCCACGCCTCCTTTGCCGCCCCGCACCTCCGTACTCGCCCGGCCTCCGCCCCCTTCCACGCCCTACACCCCCGCCCTTGCCTCCTTCCCCTCCCCGTACACCCGCATTCGCCCACGCCTCCTCTCCCGCCTCGCATTCGACCCCGCCCAACCTTCCACGACCCGCATCTCCGCAGTCGCCCCGCTCCTTCTCTTTCCCCGCCCCGCACTCGCCCACGCCCTTTCCCCGCCGCCTCGCGACAGCGCGCGGGCGATGCCGCCTCTTCTACAGGCCTCTTGTGTGGGGTGTGTGATAGTCAATGTGTGTGTGAGACTAGTTTCTTCGGGATACTTCAGATTATGCAGACTTGTTCCACGAATGTTCCACCCTTATTCCCATCAGCATTAAGAGTGATCTATATATTACTAGAGTCGGCCATTTAGAAGATTTCTAAGTGCCAAAAGTCATTATTGATCAAATAAGCTGCGAAAACGAGTAAGCACAGAAGTTAACGAATTCGCCTACGTACAAGGATTATACATACAAAGTTACATTTACGCAAATTATTAAAAATTGTAATATCTATTTACTTTCATCTCCTGTAGTAAATCAACACGTATTAGAATACGTTCATAATTAATTTCATTTTCGACTTTTCGTATTTCTATGCTATAATACTCTACTTGTTCCATTAGGTGTGGATAAAATAATTTCAAAATGTATACATCAACAATCTGCGAGACATAAAATACACAATTGTATTTGTGACTTTGCAAATAATTTCCTCATATATATATATATATATATATATATATATATATATATATATATATATATATAACAATATTTAATGAAGAACTGGACTAATTAAAAAAGGGAAGAATAAGTATTTAATCAATGACACAACTTTTCATTCAAGTTCTCCTGAAAGATTTCCTAGCATCTCAGTTATTTGGCATCACAAATGGCCAATCTCTTGGCATTGGCAAGGTGCCCACATACCAATTGTTCATTATGAAAGACCCGCTGTTGTGCCTCCACACATACGTAAAAAAACAGATTCAGAGCGAAGATATAATGAAAGGATATAAACTGTCACTTAATTAACGATCTTGTCCAGAAACAAATTATACATTGTTTCCTAAGTGATGTGTTGTGTTGGAAATACATCAAATGTAAGTATTTTCAAATTTACTACGTTGATGTTCAATAATCTATATATTACATTTAATCAGTCATGACGGTGAATACATTATTCACTCTAGCAACACATTCCGAATCTTTTCGTATTTCGAATTAGTGTATTAAACAACTCATTTAAAATTCATTGTGGGGCAAAAGTGCACTTTTAGCACATAACTCTACAAGCTGTTTGCAACAAAAACTATTCTTGCATTATGAGAACGCGTACGATATATCCATATAATAAACAGCACGATTTTTCGTTTAAAACGAAATTTGAGCTTTCTACTCAACCAAATTTTGTGATTTTATCTTTAAAGGAAAGGTAGTAGGATAGAGAAGTGTTATCACTTGCTCATATTAACAGGTTTTATAACATAAATATTAAATTTTATTATCTTAAAATAAACAGAATGAACGCAAATCTGATGTCATTTGTCTTCATGTCGTATGCAAAACCAACTACGTTGTGTACTTGGAATGTTGCTGGGTCGGGCCGTTTTGTTGTGCGAGTTGTAATAGATCCATAAAAAGTAGTCGACATTTCGTGAAGTTATACGAGTAGTTAGAGAAAAGAAGGTTGAGAGATTTTTAAGTTGGAATAATTTATTTTTAAATTCAAAGATTTAGGTATTGCATTTGCATGCATTACGATGCATTGCATTATTATTATCTGATGCATTACGGTTTCAATAATCTAAGAAGGATAGCAGGATTTCCTGCTGCGGTCCACTGCAATATTCATGTACAGATATTGGTAAATGTATAACATTTCAATCACATTTTCAGAAATGTTTTACTCTACGATCACAGTGAATGGTGACTGCATCATTCCATAATTTGTAAACTTTCCTAATTTCATTGGACTTGGAGAATATGTATTGAATAAAATCAAACAATATATTGAGGTTTTTGATTTTCCTCATAGTCAATACTTTGTACTTTTCTATTGTAAGTTTCTTGTAGTTTCTTTGTGCGATTGAATCGCAGGGTTTCAGCTAGTTACATATGTATGTATAAAAAGTAACAGAAAAAATTCTGAAAGTTTAACTGTACCCGAATGATTTAATAGCATTGTTTCTCTAGAATCGTAAAGAAACTAAGAAGATCCGTTTGAATGATTCGTTTACATTTTATCAAGATCTTTTCGCATAAATACGTCTCGGTAACCTATTCGGCATAAAATTGCATCTCACTAAATGACACGGGCTCAAATTGTGTGATTCTGCTATCAAGATTCAACGTTTGAACACTTGATGGGGACATCGAATGACTGTGCAGCCCATAACGTGTGGGATCATCAATAAAAGAAATCGCCCATAAAACATCCATTCTATTCTGAGGCCCGTCCAGTTACGTTCCCGACTATACTGTTGCACTCGTTTAAGACAGCAAATCGCGCCGTAACAACTCGTAAACGAACAGAGAGCAAAACTATGATACTTTAGCCGAGTTTCACTGCAGCGATCCGACGCCGAATGGCGGCTTTTGCGACGGGGAATAGAGCTGCCAGTGGCGCCGGGTAGCCGAGCCGGCGAACTGGGTCGGATGGAAAAGCAAAGCAAAGCTGCGAAGAGAAGCTTCGGAACGGGTCGATTTTGGAAGGCTTGAAATGAGACAGGCAACAGAAGTTGAATTCGAGATTAACTGAAGAGATACAGGAAATTAAGCAAAGAGGAGGCAGTGATTGATTGACCAATTAGTGATTCCTGGCGCGTTAACTATCGAGGTCATTATTCCCGTAAGTGTAGTGCACGTTTTTCATCGGGAGGTGGCGGTAATCATCCCGCACTGGATGCCCAGATCCGCCGCCGACCCACCGTCGACTAGCAGGAGCCTGACCTGGCATTTGTGGTAGTGTAGTGCATGTAAGTGTGTGTGTGTGTGTGTGTAAGGGGAGAGGATAAGACAAGAAAGAGGAAGGAAAGATCGCGCGCGGTCCGTGGCCCGTTTGTTAGGGTACTGCTCCGGCATTCGCCTGGTGTTGATCGGAGAAACCACGGAGAACTACCGATCAGAGCTGCCGATCGCTAGAATTCTCCACCAGACAGCGTCTGAACTCGACCTAGCTGAAAAGCTAGAGGAGAAAATCCTGCAGCCATCGGGACTCGAATCTAGGACCTCCCGGCACCGCAATGACATCAGCTGATGCAATGAGCCACCGTTCCGGGTAGGAGGCAATGAAATTACACGGAATTATAAAGAGTGAAGGCGCGACTAATCATAATGTTAGAAAAGTTAACAGAATGGAAATGGTTTTACGAGACGATGTGGTAAATATTAATAGACAGATTTCAACGTATAAACATGCAGGCACTTTTTAGGTTGAACCAAAAAGATCGAACTGATGGAATATGAAGTTAATATTTCGGGTGAGTGGCTTAGATAACAAAAAGGTTATTTTGCGCAAACGTTTATAGACATGTTGCTACTCTGAATGGAGAAAGAAACATAATTATGATGTAATAGGAGCCTTAAGAAGAAATTAACATTAGATTTGCTACACGACTGAAAAATGTTTTCTAACCATGTTTCTGTTGTTTTTCGGATGAAATGCCAGTAACAATGGATCAGTAAAAAGAAATTACATTTTGTAATTCCTTTCCTGCCAGTCCCTAAACTTCATAATTTACAAATTAAATAAACAGAGGATGTCTGGTATCAAGTTTCTATTTCGCTTAAGATCTTTTCGATCGCGTAGCGATCATCGTCAAAGCTTGTAGCTGCTGGGCGGAAAACGAAGTTCTGCGCCCAGCAGCTACAAGCTCTGACGATGATCGCTACGCGATCGAAAAGATCTTAAGCGAAATAGAAACTTGATACCAGACAACCTCTGTTTATTTAATTTGAATTAATAAGGTATCTACATTACCAACAGTCTAATTAATAATTCATAATTTACCTATAAATTTAAGGAATTGTTTCGATATATGATTAAATTCATGGTAGCATATCGAAAATCCATGACTGGAGGCGAGGATTACAGATAATTGGTGTGCAGAAGTGTGAAAACGGAACCTAGGATGTTAGAACTGGGAAACTTTACCCGACAGATCTTATTGTATCAAAGATAAAACAGTTTGTTACAAGATAAAGAGTTGAAAAACTGGAGGTTTAGGTGAGTTGCAAAACTCAGGTTGTGTATAAACGGGACGAAATAAATTCATGAACTTCAAGGAGAATTCAGTTACATTGCGAGAGTATTAAGAACAGAATAATTGAGAGGAGTGACGAAAAACAGTGAAGCTAGTAGTGCCGGAATACACGGGGGTGAGAATAGGGAATAGGAATGAAATTGGAATTAGACAATAGTTGGAGTTTGAGTGTAAAATGAATCATGGAAACTAGTATTATTGTTTAGAAAGAGTTATTTTTAATATTGAAATAGAATAGAAGAGCGTAAAAGAGTTGATTAAAAGCTTATGTGCCCCTCCATAAAAAGTAGAAAAACGAAGCATCGTATAGCAAATTATAGGAGAATAATGTAGTTGTTTAAAGAGCACCAAAATCAAAAGAAGGGCGGAAACAAGGACCTCAACAAGAAAGAATGGAAATCTTGGAAATAAGGAATGGGAAAGGAACAAGAGTGCAAAAGTCAGTTTATTGGGAGCAAGTACAGGTTATACTGTGGACAAAGAAGTGATAAATTTGAGCGAACGTGTATAAATTATGGTGAGAGTATTCATGCATAAAGCAATGGAAATATTGAAGATAATTGTAACAGTTGTGTATGACGATATGTGTAAAACTACAAAGGAAATAAGAATAGAAAAGAAAATGATCGCGTGGAAAATGCTTAAAAGAAAGACTAGATAGGAAACTAGGGTGAAAGTGGAAGTTGATGGTGAAAGGGGCAGGAACAAATATTGGAAGGGGAACAGTAAGTCGAGAGGAGACTTCATTGCAGGGACGAGCAACCAGAAGTGAAGGACAACGTGGTTAGTGATATGATAGCTGTAGTGAGGGGAAAGGTAATATTAAAAAAATGGGATTTGGAAACATGAGCGTAGGAGCGGAGTTTTATAAAAATGTGGGGATGTAAAGAGAGAATTCTGTGTAGGAGTAGGAAGCCGGAATTAATGTGAGGAATGGACGGAGGTAGGAAGAGGAAAAAATATAAGTGTTCAGATTAGGAAGATGGGACTGGAAACCTGAGCAGACGATCAGTGTGTTGTAAGAGATGTGCGGAATGTGGAGAGAGAGAGAGAGAGAGAGAGAGAGAGAGAGACAGACAGACAGACAGACAGAAAGAGAGAGAAGGAGAGAAATCGAAAGAGAGAGAGACAGAAAGAGAGAGAGAAGGAGAGAAATAGAAATAGAAATAGAAAGAGAGAGAAAGAGAGATAAAGAGAGAGAGAAAGAGAGTAGAAAGAGAGGGAGAAAAGAGAGAACGAGGAGAGAGAGATAAAGTGAGGAAGAAAAAGAGAGAAAGAGGGAGAGAAAGAGAGAAAGACAGGCAGGCAGACAGACAGACAGGCAGATAGACAGAGACAAACAGACCTTTGTAGGAGTGGGGAGCAGGAGTGAACTCGGAGAAAAGAACCTGGCTAACGAACGTAGGAAACAGGTATCTACTGGGAAGACCAGAGTACGAAAAACCTCCCGGTTACCAGCAGGGAATCTGTATTGGGATACCAAAAGCGGGAAATGGGTCACGAGGAAACAAAGGTCGTGGAGGATCGGACCGCGGAGACCCAAATACGCCACCTCTGATCGTGGAGCGAGGCGGGAGCACAGAGGGGGGCGGGGAACGACCGCGAGAGGGTCCCCACCCCCACCCCCACCCCCACCCGCTCTCTCATCCCCATAAACCGACAGCGCACTTGGTGCGACGCTAACGCACGCATCGGTCTCGTTTACGGGCGCCATGCCTCGCAATAAGCTCGTTGCCTTTTACGAGAGAAAAGATTTGCGCCGGCCGCGTCGCGTTGGCTAACGTTCGAAAAGCGGACCGCAAATCGAACGGCGCGCGCAGGAAACGGTCGCGCTCTCGAGCGGCGGCGGTTTATTTTCAGATGAGATCGAACGCCAGCCACATAAACTGCAAACAACGGCGCCCGCCCTACTATCTTTTTAAAAAGGTTCATTTTTAACTGGCTATTTGCCAAGCACCTCGCCGAGCTATTCTCGGTCACCAGGACGGGTTTCGTTTACGTGGTGCGTCCATGTTGAGTTACATACGTTGTACTCTCTTCTTACTTTCAATGTTTTAATAGATTGGAATGTCCCCTCCGTACGACAAGGTAACTAACGAAACGCTGTTATCGTTTCGAATGGCAGTAACCAGGGACGGTGAATGCGGCTAAATTAATATTTCATAGAAATAATTGTTTCGAATTCTGGACAATGCTTGCAAAACTCACATATTTGGTATTTTGTCTTTTATAGTACATGTTACAAACTAGCTAGTCACAAACCTGCACGGGTAAATCTTCATTAAAAATAATTATCACTAATAAATAAATGTACTGTTTTTACGAAAACTATTGTATGTACAAGTAATAACTGTTTTTGGTAGAATATTATTATCTCTTTTGGAAAAATAACTTCTCATCGTATCTCAACTACATTCAATTAATAGTATTTTTTTCGTGCAATCTCAGAATCAAAACAAAATTTATAAATAATAAAACTACATTATTTTATCAATTTCAAAAACAAATTGACTAATGAAAGAGTATTGTTCACACTATGGTAAGAGACGTGCTTTTACGATGTAGAAAAATCCCTGATGATGACTAGATTAAGTAGTACTGCCGTATTGCAGGTCGAAAAATATCTCCCAGAGTAGGTTTCTTTCTCTAGAAGACTCACAGAACTATATTGACAGGTTGTGAGTATGTTGCTTACATATTAATATGACAATTAAAATAAATATTTACAATTTCATGAACACTATATTTATTTGCCTTGCCTTATTATTACTCAACATATATTGTAATGTGAAACTGGATTTCAGTTATTTAGTTTCATTCTCTCGGGTCAAGCTTTAACTTCGCAACTGTCGACCAAATTATCGTATCTCGGAAGTCAACATACCAAATGCCGTAATCCGATTTACGACTAAGTAGAGAACCCTACCAATTATAACAACACTACCTTCAAGTTCGTCAGCCCCCTCGGTAAAGCGTCTCTGGCGAGGACACTGCAGAAATTGAATGTTTCAAGCAAAGCACTCGGCTACTTGAGAAAAGCGTTTATCCACTTATTCCAACTTGCCCAATTACGCAATTACTCCAACCACAAGCCCAGTGTTTGTCGTCCAGCACGATCCTAAGGTCAACAGTTCAAGTATCGCACTCAGCTTAGTAATCAACAAAGTGCTGCGTACCTCCCTGCTACTTCCAATTAAATGACTTGAGACAAACAACACTTACAGCATAGTTAATAAAAAAAGTCATTTTCTAATAAGTTATTGCATTAAAGAAGAGGAGGGTAACAAATGTTGCCAACAAATATTTTTTCAATTCTTGTTGGAGTGGTAGTAGATGGTTTTACTCGTTTTTTGAAGATGCTATCAACAAAATTTAGGAAGTATGTTGTTGTCAACCTGTTTTTAGATAAATAATAGTATGTATATCTGAAGTTAATATACAGTATCAGATTAGTATTGTGAGTATCAGATGCATACTAGTATGTTATGCAATTTCACGAGTGTAACAGAAGACAGAAAACAACATCGTAAAATTTCATTATTTTTCTCTTTCGTTGTGACATCATCACAGGAAACTAAAGTCATCCCTAAACGCATGTACTCTTTCATGGAGAGCCGATACGCCAAACGGGAGATAAAATACAGACATACCCTTTCGCAGATGCGTGAAACGTAAACCAACGAAGTTGCAGGTAACTTTCCCCTCCATCAACTCTCTCCCTAATTACCGCCCGCGAATACCGCCTCCGTCGGTCCACACGCCTTCCCTCCTCGCCATCCCGCTCCACGCCATCACAGCCCCGCGCTCGCCGCGCCGCCTGCCGGTCGTCGTTCGAACCGCGCCGCAGCAACGTCGGCGATTTACGGCGGGACTCTGATTGGACGCGCGAAATTGCGCGATTTTTTTTTATTCCTCGCGAATTTTTTTTTTTTCGCGCACTCGCGCGCGCGTGCGGGTGAGCGGGCGAGACTTGCTGATCGCGGCCACTCTTCATCGCGGTCCGCCACCGCGTGGCACCGCCGCCGTCGCCCCCGCCGCCGCCGCCGCCGAGGCCGGAGCGCGAACCGTAAATTTGGCACCGACACCGGTCGACTGGACGGATGTGGAAAACGAAACGTTCAACGGTCGGGAGGCGGAGGGAGAGTGGGTAGGGTCGGAGCGCGCGGACGGGATGGGGTGCTGGAAGAGGGGAGATGGGAGGAAGAAGGGATGAAAGGGGTGGAGGGGAAGGGGTGAAAGGGGGAGGAGGGGAAGGGTGAAGCGAAGGGGTGAAAGGAGGATGGAAGGGTGAAAGGAGGGGTGGAAAGGGGGAGGATGGGAAGGTGAAAGGGGGAGGGAAGGGTGAAAAGGAGGAGGGGAAAGGGTGAAATGTGGAGGAGGGGAAGAGGTGAAAGGGGGGACGGGGAAAAAATCGGAAAAAATCGCGCGCGGCTCGTGCGCTCAATTACGAGTATTGCACGGCGGCCATATCGCGTGTCACCGCACAGCACTACCTGCGTTTTTCGCAATAAGGACGCGATTTTTTTTTTTTTTTTGCTTCTCTCATCCCCGTCCCACCCGTCCTCCTCCCCCGACGAGAGAGTCGCAGTATTACGCGCTGTTGTTATTATTAAAAATGTTTCAGTGACGTTTTTAATTCTTGTCGGCTGCGATGGGGAAGCAAAGCCAATGCGTACGGTATACCCCGCCTCGCTAATACAGAGCGGTCCGCCGTTTTATCTCCGGCGAGGTGACCAGGTGCTAACGTTGAATGTTCGCTGCAGATGGTAATGCTAGATGATGGGAACGAGAGGCTTTAAAGCACTGCGTATCTTCCTTTTTATCTTGCAGGGTATTTCCACGAAATGAAGTGAAAACCTATCGCAAAGAAGGTCGAGGAAGATTGTGAAAAAACATCCCTTGAAATTACTCTTCAAATGATCGTCGTATATCTCGAGAAATTAATGTCAGGTTTTGATGTAAAATGTTTTAATAGACGTCGCAGTAAATGTGCAAGAAAGTTTGCGAACGAAAAGAACAATAAATTGCAGGATACGTTGCAAAAGAATAATGAGAGTGTAAAGTACCGGAAAATGTGGTTGTCATAAAATTCTAGGGCATTCATTATTTGTTATGACATATTTAAGCAACAAATCTCATTACTTTTCCTAATAAAATTGTAGTGTTACTTTAGAAATACTGGCATGTTATTGTTTCGTATAAGTTACTTGACTCCCCACTTCGTTAGGAAAATACGTTGTACTTACTACTTATTAGAACTGGAATACTGCGATGTCAACTTACCTGAAACAAAAATAAAGAAATGAATAGAATTTTCATTCATTATTTATCTTATACCTAAATAAGCAGAAATAAAACGTTGTATTATTATTGTAATAAAGAGAATATCTGAAAATTATTAAATTCACTACATTTTAATGGTAGATTTGTCCTGAAATACTTCACCAACAATATAACTCCGCCTAGAAAGAAATTTACCGAACTTCCTTCATCCGATCATCGAATTTCCTTCCATGCATGTTATTACATAGCAAATTTAATACATTATATTTAATATACAATTATCGCAATAAATATCAAGTTTGTCACCTGGGCAAAAAAGTGAAATCAAGCAGTGAAACAGGTTTGCGACGTAGCCAAGAGTAAAGAGTTTATGCCCAATGATCAAAGCTGTTACATGTTGCATTAGAAAAATAGAGACATCTGCGTCTGATGGGTGAGTTTCTTTGACAGTTTTTAAACAATTGATGCATAATAATGATGAACATTGTTGGAATGAAATATGTTAATGTTTTTTAATGAAATACTGTTCGTTTGTTTTAGACAGTTGAAATCGCGGGATGCGTTAAATCATTCAAAGTTGAGATAAAATAAATAGAAGTGGTTAAGAAATAGAAAATTTAGAATTATAATATTTATTTGTAGTCAGTTTCACTAATTTATTTGACAAATTCGATAGAGTATAACTTATGGTAACCAAAAGTCATTAACTTTTGTACTCCACGCACATTTTAAATGGATCGAAAGAATCAGTTTTCACAATATTGCTGTATCTGCGATTCATTCTCATTCTCCGTTTGCGAGAATCAATTACACAAAATGTCAAAGGAACTCATTTACGAATATTTACAGTACAAATGGTAAAAGGAATCTAAACTTAATTAGTCTGCAGTCACTGATCGGAAAAATGCTCAGAAAATGGATTCGTAGGATTCCTAGTACCAATATGACCATTGTCTTCACGAGCAAGAGCAAAACGGTTATCAAATTCCAAACTAGGAAAATTCAGTTATAAACAGAGAAAGTAGAGACAGGAATATTGAAGAAAATAGGAGACAGTAGGGAAACTATGTACACGCCCACTTTTGTGAGAACACGTAATGTTAATTATGAGAAAGAAAGAGGTTGTGGTCGCGAAAGGCGAAACTTTGAAGAGAAAAAGAACGGGACAGGTAGGAGGGAAGGAGACAGAGACAGGGATAATGAGCGCAACAACGGCAGCAGAAGATTGATTGATTGATTGTTAGTAATTCTGGACGCGTCAACTACTATGGTCATTAGTTCCGTTCGTGTAGTGCGCGTTTTCGCTCGGGAGGTGGCGTTGGTATTCCCCTGCTGGATGGCGAGATCCGGCGTCGACCTAACGTCAACTAGCGGGATTTTCCCCAACCAGGTATCTCCCACCAGCGGGGCACCGCCTCAGCCAAGACAGCCTAAGCTTCCAATCGGTCTCCCGGCATGTGTGGTAGTAGTACATGTTTGTGTGTGAGTGTGTGTAAGGGGAGAGGATAGAACAAGGAAGAAGAAGGAAAGATTGCGCCCGTTTGTTAGGGTACTATTCCGGCATTCACCTGTGTTGATCGGAGAAACCACGAAAACTACCGATCAGAGCAGCGGGTCGTTAGAATTCTCCTCCAGACATCGACTGAATTCGACCTAGCTGACAATCTAGCCGTTGGGACTCCAACCTAGGACCTCCCGGTCAGAAGCACTGCAGTGACCTCAGTTGAAGCCGTGAACCATCTCTCTCGGACTGGCAGCAAAAGAGAGATGTCAAAGGATAAAAAAAAAACAAAGTGGTAGAGAATAGCGAATAGAGATCAACACAGACACAAACGTGGTGAAAGATGAGACTTGTTGAGAAAAAGGAGGGCAGATTACGACGAAAACTTTTGTCACCTGGGAATATATAGATTATAAGCAGGAATGAAGAGAAAGGACAGGGAAGCCGAAGTAGGAATTGAAATTTCCGAAGGCCACAGGGATATTGGAGCCAACCAAACCTACACGAGAGCATCGGCACGTCGACAGGGCGAGGAGACGGGAGAGGTGCAGGAAGTGGTGGGAGGGGCGATAGAGGTGGTGAGATCAGGGGCGGAGGTGGGGGGGTGGGGGGTGAGGGCGGGGCGTCTGCCGATCGCCAATCAGGACGGCGTCCGCGCGCGCCTCATTACACACAATTAAGGCCGACGCTAACGAACCGCCGCGTCGCCGCGCTGTCCCTCCCCGCCCCCGCCCCCATACGGAGCCCGGGGGCGGAGGGGCGGTGCGCCCTGGCTCTCCCGGGGGTCGAGATGCCACGCCCCCGCCGCAGCTACCAGCGTTGCAACTCCCGCCCCCACCCCAACCCCCGGCTGCCCCACCGAGCGCGCATTCTGCTCATTCAGACCTCGTTTGTGCGAACAAAAGAAAGACATGTTTTCTGCTGAGTTCTTGGAATCGACATATACGAATCATACGCTGAATAAGTGAGGAAACTACGGCGAAAACCCAATGAAGCAGAATTACAGAAAGTAGGAGGCATAATTAGTAAACAATGAGGGGACAGTATCCACCATAGTTAATATACCTGGAGAAATTTCCGAATTATCTATAATATTTATTGTTGTATAATCCGAATAAATAATAATTATTGATAAAATTTTTGAATTAGAGATATTTAAGTTTTGTTCACACACAATCTTATCCGCAAAAGCAAGATAATTTTATGGAAAGGCGAGTAATAGCGCATTTATTTTATAAATATTAATATTAAATACTAGTCGAAATTCGTTTGAGTCATATACAACCTCGCAACACTTGACATATGAACGGCCTGTTCCCGTGCATTGATCGTGCGTAACTGAAAAACGAGGCATCCTACGACTTTAAGTCCTTGTTCTTGAGGTCAAAGGTCTCTGTTTATTTTTTACTGGTACGTTATTGGATGTTATTGCCTTCGATTCGGAGCTTGACATTCACTGCATAACGCACCTAAATTAACATGATCGTGGTGACGGGGATAATATGAAAACAGTTGAATGTTGCTACATGCTATCTTACGGTGAGAATTATGAGAGGGAATTATGAAAGGGAAGTATGGGAGAGAAATATGAAAAGACAAACCAAGTCAAGTTAACAACTAGATAATTAGTAAATAAGCAAACATGAATAATTAAAATTAGGTAAAAAATAATATCAATACAAAGCAATGACAATTCCCCATTTAGATCATCTGCCTATGGACGAAGAAAGCATAAAAGAGTAAATCCTCTCTTCTTACGTTCGGGAATCGACTATGACAATCATCATCATAATCATCATCATCATCATCATCATCATCATCATCTTCTTCTTCTTCTTCTTCTTCTTCTTCTTCTTTGTCTCCTTCTTCAACAGGAAGGCAATCGCAGACCTCAAAAACATGAGTTAATATAGTCTAATTGCTCTAAAAATGTGCTTCAACCTTTTTGTTACTTGTTGAAGACGCTCAGCTGATATCTCATTATAAGTCGAGATGAGACTGAAGAACCTTTAGCCTCGCCAAAATAGCGCCATCTATGACGTTCACTTTCTTCCCACATCAGCTTCATCCCAAACCTGTGCCGTGCGCTTCGCTTCGGGTGCCTCATTGGAATCGGGGCTACCGCGACCGCGTGCAACTCACGATGCATGGTAATACGCGTCACCCGGCCAACCGTCCCCCCTCCCACCCCCTCCCTTCCCCCATCCCCTGGGGCTGCGCTCAAACAAGTCGCGCCCTCGTTACGCGCGGGGCCGGGGGGGGGGGGCGGGGGCGGAGGCGGCGCGGGAATTGAGTTGGGGACTGCGCGGGAGTTAGGAGGCCGTGCCGGCAGAAGCGAGGCCGGGAAACGCGAGGTGGAGGCTGCAAAGGGAAAGGTGGAACGCGGAAGGGCGACGTACTGGGAGCGGTAGCTCAGTGCATCAACTCATGTCAATGCAGCGCCTCTGACCGGGAGGTCCTAGGTTCCCACTCCCCACCGCGGCAGGATTTTCGACACTGGCTTTTCAACTAGGTCGAATTCAGTCGCTGTCTGGAGAATTCTAGCGGTCTGCTGCTCTGATCGGTAGTTTTCCGTGGTTTCTCCAATCAACATCAGGCGAATGCCGGAGCAGCGCCCTACCAAACGGGCCACAGACCGCGCGCGATCTTTTCTTCCTCTTCCTTGTCCTATCCTCTCCTCTTACACACATACTTACACTAACATGCACTACACTACCACATATTCCGGGAGATCGGTCGGGAGTTTAGAGCTTGTCCCGGCTGGGGCGGTGCCCCACTGGTGGGAGAGTCCTGGTTAGGGGGAAACCCCACTAGCCGACGGGTAGGCCGCCGCCGGATCTCGCCATCCAGTGGGGGAAGATCACCGCCGTCTCCCGAGAAAAAAACATGCACTACACGAACGGGACTAATGACCAGAGCAGTTGACGCGCCCGGAAACCCGAAAAAATCAATCAATCTAGGGTGACGTAGAAACCCGCGGGAGGAGAGTTGGTTGCGTGCGCGACTCTGGCACGGGGCGGTGGGAGGTGTGGGTGGCGGTGATGTGTGGCAGAGACGATGATGGTTGGTGAAGGTGACCATTTGGAACGGGAATTTTATGTTGTTGAGTGTCTCGAATTCTGAAAGAAATGCCGTCAGTTGTGGATGCATTGAAGGATGTTAAGGAGGCTGCGGAGACACAAAGATTGTTAAGACCTATGAGAGTGAAAATGTCAGTAGATCAGCAATGGGTGCTTTGCGGCGGAAATTTTGGCTGTACTGAAAGAGAGTAGCGTTGCGGAGCAGGGAATAAACGTGGTGAATGAGCGAAAATGAGGTGGTGATGATGGAGATGGGAAAGGCAGGTGCAGCGGCAGTGGTAGAG